>CAMQGK010000299.1:20230000-20285000 GCA_947000775.1 Pterois miles | reverse complement strand
TGAATAATTGAACGCAGCACCTTTAAACGCTACCACTTCACTCCCTTTCTTCCTCCATCGCTCTGCGCTTCCTGCCTCCTGCCGGCCGCCGGCTGAATTATTAAACAGTGACTTTAGCTGATGTCATTTTACTACGTTCATTCTCCGGCTGCATTTCTCTCATGAAAATAATCTTAGTAGTATAGTTGTTACACACCATTACATGCTATAAAATTACAAATAGCGTACTACAACCCGGCCATACGGCCCATCCCTAATTTAATAACTTACTTTGTATTTCTACAAAATCAAAGACAACAAACTTCTCAAATGTTGAGACTTTGTCTCAATAACTTTGTCAAATTAAAATACAATCAAAATTGCCAAAACATACTATTAATCTGAGTAAATATCTGACTAAATATCAGGTACATTGGAGTAAAGGCCAAACGTAGTAAATGATTCGACATATTAACACAATGGTTCGTATGATAACTGACAAAAATGTTATGCTTTCTTTTCTGTTTGTTTTCCAACAAATGTTCAGCAACGTGTCAGTTTCTGCTCATTACATGCATACAGTCTTTTCAAAATAAACTTCTGTCTTCACAGGAAGTAACTTTCTGAGGTTTAGTCAAGAAAACTACTCCGGTTTAGGAAAAGTGTCGTTACTTAAGCGTGTAAGTTCGGTGACACATAATTCAATGCACCATGTCTGGTGTTATTTGACCCACCCAGACCTCCCTACACAGCGTTCGCCACTCTTTCTATTTCCTGGTTCACAATGCTGTTTGTGGGATAAAGACACATTACAGTGCATCACTTATCTGTAAGGACTCAGACACACCAGGTCCTAATTAAACCTTCTGTAGCTGCAACTGAAAGAAAGCATCATGATGAGGTATTGATTAGATTTGGAAGCAGAACCAGCTTCATGGTCTGGTCCACTCGGCCGCTAGCTTCCTCCCTTCTTCCTCTGGGTTGCTGTGTGGTTGCAGTGTCTTGCGTTATAAAGCAGCAGCTGTATTTCCCAGTTAGAGGCATCACACCACAGCACACGACCCCATAACCAAAGGCAAAGGGAAACAATGGAAGATTGAAGATGAAGGGTTTTGTGTCTGTGAGGACGCCCAGCACATTTTTAATGGGCGGCCGCTGTATCTCCCCTTTGTTATGTTTGCCTGTAGCTCATTTGGTGGCTGCAGAGCTCTGCCTCTCAGGCTTTTATGGACATACAACTCACATTTACTGCTGTCTGCTACTGGTCTCGTCCCGCTGAAGAATCGCTGTTCAAACTTGTGTTTGGGGTCTTTACTTTTTCATGGTTCTGCAGTCTTTATATTTTTCTCTTTACCCTCTTCATAATCACGTCCTTGTCTTTCACTTTAGTTCGTTAATTTAAGTCCTTCTCAGAAATCATCCCATTTCAGGGTTTATGGGTTATTTCTGACTTTCTGATGGATATTCTACGTCCATCCTTTCTGATCAGAGATGACACATTCCTGCGCTTTATCTGTTTCCTTTTTCTTGTTTGCATGCAGCTTTTTTGTGCTATTTATGTCAATGTGCCACTGTCTCTTCCTCCCACCATCTGTTTTCATCACCCTCGGTCCTCTCTCACAACTCATCCCATTTCAGGTTTATTTGATTCTTTTCCAAACATCATTTTGACTTCAAATATTCATTATTTTTATCCTTTTTTTTCTATGCTCCTAATCACATACAAGTCTTTCTATTTTGGGGGTTTTATTCATTTATTTATGGACGTCAGACTCTGCTTACTACGTGACTGTTTGTGTGTTTTGGGCCGGTGTGTGATTCAAGCAGCAGGCGTGGACAGCAGGAGGGTGGAGGCGTGACGTGGAGGCTGAGCGGCTGTTTGCCTGCTAATAGAGAGCTGCAGTCTGAGGAGGTGAAGGGGTGTCAAGGATGAAGCAGCGCTCTAATCTCAAGTGCACGCACAAGATTTCACCACAGTCAATGACATGAGTGACAAAAAAATGGAAGATTTGTCGCTCCATGCAGCAGAGTTCAGTTTCCTTATTACTGGTCTGTTTTTTCTGCTTTAAATGGTGTTGAGGGCTCAGCGCCTTACTCAAAGGCTTTCTGACAATAATCACAGAAGGAGGGCAGATTAATCAGAATCAGCATCACTGAATCACCTTTACTGTTCAGGTATATCTGCACAAACGAGGCATTAGACTCTAGTTTTTCACATTTTTTGAAGAGCACCAACAATAAAACCAGAAATAAAATGGTCTGAAAGTTGTTAACAATACAAACAGTGCAAATAAATAAATACTGAATGGATAAACATGGACTGTATGGTGATGTAAAGATGTCTGTATTGGCCTATGATGCATAAAAGAGGGTCTTCTGCTACTACTACTGCTTCTTCCGTTCATGGACAGAAAGGGCGAAGCAGTGAAATAAAAAGAAAAGCTCTGGGCAGCCCTGCACTAAAATGATTAACTTCTCCTCCATATTTACCCTGGACTGATATTCATGGAAGAAAGAACAGATATCTGCCAGCCGTGATTATTCCTCGTCACGTGACGTGAACGTTATCTGGGAGCGCCGTCGCTCCGTGAAAAACAGGAACTCGCATGTCATTTGAACGTCCCATAAGAGAGGATGACTGAACTGCAACACAAACACTAGCTTAGCAACGTTACGGCTACAAACAACCCATAATGCAACACTCTGAAAGAGACACTACTGCATCCATACATGATATCTGATGTTGTAAATAATGTGTAAATGTTTAGTCCTTGAATATGATAAGACCACTTCCATCTCCAGGCCAGTCTGCCGTGCAGCATCACACTGGTTGTCTTACCTGTGCATGCTCTCAATCTAAAGATTGAATGATCGATGAGAGATCAAGGAAGTATTTTGTCCATTTATTGATTGATTAATCTATTACTCATACCCATCCATAGTGAAGACAAAGCAGAAAAAAAAAAGCAGAGTAAATATTGAACTCAGATTAATCATGTGGGCACAAACCTCTGGGGGATGATGGTTCTGGGTGTGTTAACAGGTAGCTGTTGACGCAATTGTCATAACAACTCATTTCTATCAAGGTGGACTGTCTGTCCGGTTTGTTTCGCAGCCTTTCTGCTCCAGCGTGGTCAACAACAGCTCCATGCAGCTGAAACACAATCACCAACTATTTGATAATTGATTGCATCATCATAAATGTGAAGACGACATCTTTGGCTTAAGATAAATGAGCGAATTAATGATCTGGAGATGATAATCAACAGTTAAAATAAAAATATTAGTTGGAGCCAAAACCTGTTACTGGCTGATGTCTCCATTTTGTTGTTACGTTTAAAAGCAGCAGTCACATCAGTTAATACCAACATAATAAGAATGACAACTTCAGCTCTGATTGCAATTTTATCAAAACTTTTTACTTCTGCCCTGAACTGCAGAGTCTTAGCGCGCAGTGACTTCAATCTGCCGTCCAGTCTTGCCAAAGGATTTGATGCAGCCTGTAAAAATCTGAGAACATGCCATGATAACGGAGTGAAAAGCAGCAGGAGAGGTTGTAAACTTTCAGCTGATATAAACAGTCCTTCTCCAAAGTGGACTAACAAGAAGCTACAGTAGCTTTATCTACACATGTGAGCTGTGAAAGGACACATGGGTTCTGGCCCTGTGACAGAATTATTACTCCTGCTTTCTATTTCTAAAATCAGCCATCGCCGTCATCCAGTCTGATTTAACAAAAGCCGCGTTAGAGGCTGAGGGAACTTCAAACGCTCCGACGGTCCGAGGCTTATGATTCAAACGTGGCCAGAGAGAACGTTTTGGACCGCGCCACAAAGGAATCCCTATTATTCCTCAATGCCATTATTATTCAGCCCCTGCAATGTGAAATGAATAAAATGGAACTACAAAGAAGTTCAAGTGATAGAAAAGAGGGGAAATGACAGAGCGAGGCCGGATTAAGCTGTGGGTTATCACTGGTCAAGATTGAACCGCAGCCCCTCAGAGGTTTGGGAGCAGCAGCGGTTATAACAAGCTCCTAAGAAACGAGCCAAAAGGGCGGAGCAGACTTTGAACATAGCAGGCTGTCACACATCACCACCGTGAGCTGATATGGACGAGCCTGGATGTAAAAAGAGAGGGAGATACAGATGCACATATTGATTATCAATATCTAAACGCAAAGAGAAAATCAATGACAAAAGACAGGAGAGATGTTTGTGAAGACTCACAGTCATCCAGGTCATAGTATGGCTTGAGACAACTCCTCAGGTTTGGACTCAGCAGTTTGTCTCCGCCTGAAGGATGAGGGACACTCCTCTGAGGACAATAACAGGGAGGACAGGTGCATCTACGTCTCTCAGCAGAGGAGGAGGCCTGAGGCAACACCTGTCCTCCACCTACTATGCTGTCCTGGGAGGAGATTAAGCCTCCATTCACACCTGGCATCAGCTGACTCTAACGACCCACAACCACAGTCATCACACGTAGCAGCACCGATGTACTGAGTGGTTCCTGTCATCCTGGTTCTCCTGCCAGTTAGTCAGAACTGAAGAAGCGTCTTGGATGGGAAATGAAACATGTCCAGCTGCTGCTCATTTAACCCTTGCTCATTTAACCACAGTAGAGATGGTTTCTTCAGTTACTGTTTTCACACCTATAAACTCAGAACAGTTAGTCAGTATTCTTTGTGTATACGTGAACATCTGAAGCGAACCATAATCAGACCCCTTTTGGAGGTGGTCTGGTTATGGTTTCATGGTCCATGGATTCATGGTGGACACAAAGCAGTCCAGGTTCGCTTTTCCTTGTGCTGTTGTGTTTTAGCCCTCTCGAGCTGCCGTAGACAGATGCCTGCTTGCACACTGTGAAACAACCGCACTTCACCAAATATGGAAGGAAAACATCAACTGTCGCACAGCAGCGCTGAGGTTTTCCTCCAATTTTCAGTTCATATGAAAGTGAGGGGCTTCGTTCAGATCACACTGCAGTGCCGCAACAAAATAACTACATCAAAAGTACTTTTACCACACGTGACGAAATGAGAAAAAGTGGAGAATCTAACGTGAAAAACACTTTCCGCTTTTACGATGAACTGGAAAGTATTCTGTGTGCCAGCACTAAAAATGTCACTGATGGGGAAAGTGGTGAACAGCTGTGATGGAGGGACGAACTACAGCGTGAACAGAGACCAGAACTGAACTGAGTCCTGTACTGACAATTTCCCCTTTCTGTTGGTCCACTTTGTGGTCCACTAAGAGGACTGAGTTTAGCTCTTTTAAAAAGGACTTTAAGTGAAAACATCCATGACGACACTGGGGGAAAAAGACAACAGAAAATAGGAGGAGCAAACCAGGAACAAGCAGGATGTGTAGGTCCTCAAACAGCTGAAATCTGACGTTTCTCTGCACAGCGAGAGCCAATCTGATTGAAACCTTTTGTGGAACATCGCAGCTCTTTTCATTGCTGCCTAAAGGGGACAGATATCTTTCTCTGGGGTTTATGACAACCAGATCTGGTCTGAATCAGGGAGGGAAAATCTGATTCCACTGTGTTCACACAGTAAATCCAGCCTTTCACTGCTGACACAAATCTGCTTTGTATCAAATGTGTTGCTGTTTTCATCTCAACACTCAGAGATAACAGGAGCTGAGGCTGATTGTGGCTATTTCTGCCTCCAAGATACTATAATACTTCTTATACTCTATTATATTATAATCATACTGTATATTATACTGTAGGTATGTAGCCTAAGAAGAAGAGAAGATCTGAAATGAGCGAGGCTTCATCAATTACTACATTATTGCTCCTTGTAACAACAGAAAATATTTTTAAAAATATACATCTCTCAACAATCCATTGAAAATATAATTTATTGCCTTTTCAACCCAGCCGCCAGAAATTAATGTTGGCACTGTAGATTTCTGCAAACCACAGGATATGTTGACTGTTTCTGAACCAAAAATATGTAACATAAATGTGTTTCATATCAGTCTTGTATCATGTTTGCAGGAACGCACAATGCCAAGTGGTTACTGTTAATGTGAAGTGATTGGTTAGGTTTAGGCAACAAAACCACTTGGTTATGTTAATATAATAATGTGTCATAACGTATATAAAAAACAATCGCCTACAGACTTTCTTACTTAACATCACACAGTAAGTGTAACAATGTTACGTAAAACATTACGCAAAACATTAAAAAACATTACATATACAGTACTTTACAGAAAAAACTGAACTTCTACATGCACTCCTGGTAACACACGGGACACGGACACAACTTGCTCTGACTCAATGCAGACATGTCCGCACTCTGTGCTCGTTAGGACACTGATTAATAAGGACCTACTGTTGGTTCAGGTCCACATGCACCACCTACATGTAAGAAAGGCAGCAAGCAGCAGCGCAACAAGATGATGTCGCATCTACAGCCAAAAAACGTTACTGTAGCTGCAAATGTGACCAAGTACGAAAGTAAAATGTTTTCGTACAGTGCTTTTCACCAACATAAGTCACAAAGTGCTCAACAAGGGCATTATGCAACATACCATAATGAAATCATATGACAAGAACCACAGTTACTACTACCTCTACTACTACTGCTACTACTACTATTACCACTACTACCGCCACCTGCAGGCAATGAGTGGAACAGCCTATTGTCATGTGTTAAACTGTCACTGACTACGTTGGTCCAGACTGAAATATCGCAGCAACTGCTGGATGGATTGCCATTTTTTAATCAATTATGACTTTGGTGATGATCATCCCCGGCTGTCTCGTTTTCAGTGCTGATTATAAACATCTATACATTTAACCTGCTCATTGGTCATTGTGAGCCTGTTAGCATGCTGATGTGCTGTGCAGGTCGAGCACAGCGTAACAGAACCTCTACATGGCTGTCGATGTTTCCTCTACAGCTGCTGTTTAATATCACACACTTTAAATCTGCAAAATGACACCGTTTTGTTACCTGGAGTATATTTTCAGCATAAATTCTAGAAACAGGCCAGAGTTCATTGTTTGTTTCATTGATTTTTAATGTCATTTCATGTCTACTTCGTTATCAAAACCTCCGTAAACTGTTGTCATTGATCTGATTTAAGTATGAGCGATATATAAAGTTTGAGACGAGAGAAGTTATACAGCTACACTCAGCTGGATTGCTTTATCGGATGTATAAGATGTTTGCATCAATGTAATGAAATACCTTGATTCATCATGCCTTAAATTCACACTTGTCTATAAATGTTCCTCAACCGAGAAAACGAACTATTTCAAGATCTTAAAGTAAAATGTCATACAGTGTGATATAAGGTTTTATAGCATACTTTTCGCCCACTGCTCATCGAGAGTGGCTCATTCAAACTCAGAGTGGAGGGCCAGAGATTTAGTCCCTGAAGGAAGCAGGAGGAATGAGCTGCATCCCACTGAGGCTAAAACAGCACTCAGACAGATGTGAGCAGGTGATGGATGGCTGGCTGGATCTGAGGGATGCAAACAGGAAGTAAAATGTCGCCATGGATTCAGTGAGTTAGCTGTGAGCTACAACTTGAGCTTATTTCTGCTCTACATTTTCATCTCCCTTCCTCCTCCTTATTGCCTCCTCTCTCCCTCTTCTTCTCCAGCTTTCCCTTCCTTATTTCCTCTCATTCCCCCATTAATTCATTTCTCTTTTTCCTCTTCGTCTTCTCTTTCACCACTTTCCCTTTCTTGCTTCCTTCTTCTTTCCTCCATCCATTCCCTGCATGTATTTCTTCAGCTCCTTTCCCGTCATTGGATCCCTCCTTTCCTCCTCTCCTCCATCACATTTCTCTCTCTGGTCTCGTCTCCTCTCGGAGGCTCAGTGTTCTGCAGAATATAATAAAGCCGTCGGGCAGTGAGTCATCTCGCTGCTGTGGGACCGGAGACCGAGGTTCGGTCTTGTATAAATGTTTGAGTAAGGCCTCTGTTCCTGAGCTGAAACTCAAACCTCAGTCGAGAGCCTTGCTGGTCCCAGAGGTCAGAGAGCAACTGATGATGGTTAGAAACCTCTGCTTAACCCGAGGTGAGAGAGTCGCATTTGTCTCAAAAATAAAACGAGGGGTGTCCCCGACCAGGATGGTCTCATACACCGTTTACCTACAAAAAGTAATGCACTCGAGTTTGTGCATAATCCATTAAATCAATTTGTGTGTAATTAACATAATTGTGAACCATAGAATACACAGAGCTGCAAACGCCATGTAGGGAGGAGGTCGGGGTTGGATGGGCAGGTCAAAAAACACCAGACTTTAACCAGGAGACTGGCATTCATGTTTCACATGGAACCAGAACTAAATATTTATCACGTAACTTACAGACTGAAGTAAAACCACTTCCAGAGAAACCGGCACCCAAACCACCATCTTTCCTATCTTTTCCTTTTCCAGCTAGACTACAGGCCAAAACAAGTGTTTCTCTCACATTACACCAATTTTGGCCTCACTACATTGGCTCTCAGTCTATTTTAGAATTTATTTTAAAGTGCTTTTAATCCCATACAGAGCTCTAAATGACCTGACAGTATATAACTGAGCTCCTCACACCGTACTGTCCAAACAGGGCCCTCAGGTCTGCCAGTCTGAGTCTATTAACTTTTCCAAAGTCCAGGTTAAAAACAAAGGGTGATCATGTCATTGCAGTACCGGCTCCCCGACTCTGAGCATCAGATCAGCTGACTCTGTCACGACTTTTAAATCCAGTCTTAAAACACACTTTTATAGAGCGGCTTTTCCAATCAGCAGAATGTGAGTCCTTTGTATGTTTGTGTGCTGATATACCTCATTTGTACTGCATGTGCATATGTTATTGTCTGATTTACCCATCTACCCCGTTTTTATTCCATTATTTGTCTTTCATTCTATTCTGCTGTCTATGTTGACTTTTAACGTGGAAAGCACTTCATGCTTTGGACTTGAAAAGTGCTCTACAAATAAAATCACAGGTCACAGGTTCAAATCCACCTTGGGGCTCTTCAGTGTTGTTTGCATGTTCTCCCCATGTCAGTGTGGGTTTTCTCCAGGTTCTCCAGTTTCCTCCCACAGCCTCCCTGTGACCCCTAACGGGATTGAAGATGGACGGAGATACATGAAGTGACTATTACTGAGCTGCTGTTTCAGAACCACGGACAGCGCTGTTTGTTTTGTGTGTGTGTGTGTGTGTGTGTGTGTGTGTGTGTGTGTGTGTGTGTGTGTGTGTGTGTGTGTGTGGTGTGGCGCTGTCCAGAGTACTGAAACAGAGTGACAGATAGACTGAAAGTAAATGACATGAAAATAAAGGGACAGTAAACATCTGATGATTTTAAAGAAAGGTTCATAAATTCATAATACATTTAGTGCTCCGATAGTGCTGCGTTCTTACGTAAATACTCTGATTAATAAACATATTCTTTGATTTTGAAACAGTAGTTTTATGCTGTTCTTCATGCACACTACAGAGATTGACTGAAAGCATACTAATTATTTTTAAATTTGTATTAACAGTATTATTAATAGGCTGATATTTATAACCACCAGCCGTGAGCTTAACAGCACCCCTCTGTAACAGATCAGTTAACTGAGCTAACTTTGCAGTGTACCCATTTATCAGATTCATCGCTGTTGTTCACATAGTGATGATAGATGGAGTCTCCAGTATGTGCTGCTTGCGGCTCATTCATCTCTGGGCTGCACATTTTAAAATCCTCCACATGCCGTATTGACTATAAGGACTGCCACCGTAAAGTGGGACACTGCTTAATGTGGGACACCGCCTGAGGGTGCAGGTCTTCCTCAAACAAATAAAAGTCAATACAACTATTGATATTTAATGTCTTTCTAATATGCTTAATATCTTCAAAACTATTATAGCTGGAATTCATTTTGTTATTTATTTATACATTATTATTTATAGTCTTATTGCTTGCATGATGTTGGTTATTTGATTCTCTGTGTAACATTCTCATCTATAAGCTGAAGACTTTTAACAGCTATAACTTCGTAGGTGGTAAAATGATTCAACATGGGATGATTGCACATTTAGCCTTGAATGTGTTTTACAATAATTAGGGTGATTTTTTGGCCTTTTAAGAGACTTTTCAGTGTCCCACATTTCGAGTATTGATATGTCTATCATCTATCAGCGGTCTATCAGAGGCTTGATTAGGACAAATCATGGTACTGACTGGTTCTGGGTTTGGATTTAATGTACTGCCTTCATATCACTCATATCATCATATCAATATATTCCAGAAATCTGAAACTAAGACTAAGATTAAGACTAAGACTGAGACTAATTCACCCTAACAGAAGATATAGTGAAGTTTAGCACTGTGGCTTTTTAAATTTATTTTTAACAGTAAAGTGAACAAAAGCAGACTTCCACTTTCTTCTCCTGCTTTTATACAAATTCAGTTGCAATTCAAATAAAATTGAAGATCTTTTATGAACCTCAAAAGGGGAAAAAAAATTCTTCTTCGACTCTAAAGCAGCAAAAAAGGAAAAAAAAGATGAAGTGAGCAAAGAGAGAGAGAGAGATGAAGCAGACAGCTAAAGATATGTATTTCCCTCAAACAACTGATGCTGCCGTCAGAAAGAGATGCGAGTGTGTTTGTTGAAATTCTTCTGTCGCCCTTCTTTCATTTGTTCTCCGAACCAGGAAGCAAAAGAGATGAGAGGAAGAAGAGGAAGAGGAAGAAAGGAAAGAGAAAAATGAAAGAGGACAGAAGAATTTATCTGTGTGTGTGTGTCTGAGAGATAGAGAGGAAAACAGAAACTAGAGAGGGCTAAAGGACCGTCTGGGGAGCAAGCCGGCAGGCTACTGATAAAACACACACACACACACACACACACACACACACACACACACACACACACACACACACACACACACACACACACACACACACACACACACACTCACGCACGCACGCACGCACGCACGCACGCACGCACGCACGCACGCACACACACACACACACACACACACACACACACACACGAAAATTGTTTTGTGGCTGACTATTTATCGGCCGTTTGCCATGTGCCAGATTATTCTCACTATGTATCGCATTTTTTTTTCCATATTTAAAATATTGACTCCAGAATCAATATATTTGCTTCATCTGAGTCCACATGGAGGTAGAAGGAAATTAGTGCTTTTTTTTTTTTTTTTTTTTTGGTAGTCTGTTCAGTATCCGTCAACCAGAACAAACCTCAGAAAGTATTAAAGGGTGGAGGGTGGGCGTGGATCCGACCTCCACCCTCCATGTTAAATCCAGCCTGGTAAACACTACACATCCAGTAAAGGAGGGAAACACTTTGGAAAAGCAGAGCTAGACATCACGGCTAAAGCTGCACGCTAACTCCGTCACGGACGGGAAACGTCATCGTACGGCGGTAACGTGCCGTCCGGCCGGCCGTCGCTCTCGTCTCCGTGGTCCGACGGGCCGACGCTACGACTGTAGAGCTCCATATACTGACATTTATGTTAAATGCATTCAGACGGCCCCGATGGAGCTGACCATGGATGGATAAAGAGGACGGAGCTGACGGAGAGCTAGAGACCACCTTGGAGGAGTTAGAGGAAGTAGACACCTGGGACTACGGTCGCTTTTCAAAATAAGGTGTTAACAAAGGGAACTGGATCTACAGAATCCATCTATGGAAATCAGACTGATGGATTATATTCAGCAGAGTATAAAACATTACATGACCCTGATAAATTAAAAATAAAATCCCATAAATTTCGCTGGATCGCTGGAAAAAATATAATCAATAATTCCTGACAATGATCCTGATATATATGACTTCAGGACATCTCTGACTACAGACCTGCTGAAAATCAAACTTTTTTACTGGATTCATTTAAACATTTTACAAATTAAAAGTCCCTAGATGTGTATGATTCAACTTTTCCCACAAAATCACAATAAATCATAATCGCTATATATCAAATCAGCACCAAAGTATTAAGATAGTATTGAATCAGGAGAGAGGTGAACGGTCCCAGTGTGTGTGTGACTGAGAGGGAGGGAAGGTAATGAAAGGCTGAGGCCAGATCTGTTTGAGTTTATGCTTTTGCTTCAATCAAGGTGTGTGTGTGTGTGTGTGTGTGTGTGTGTGTGTGTGTGTGTGTGTGTGTGTGTGTGTGTGTGTGTGTGTGTGTGTGTGTGTGTGTGTGTGTGTGGCGCATGTGTTGTCGTCTTAGTGTGTGTTAGTGTGTTACTGAGGGAGTGAGAGATATATTCGGTTTTCCAATCGGAGTCTGCCGACAAGAACAAAAACAAATTGCCCTGTCATCGCAAATTGTTCTGTCAACTCACTGGGGCAGCACACACGCACACACACGTACACACACTTGCACGCACACATGCACCACTCATTGGGACACAAACACACCATCAATAGCCCTCCATTGCCACCTCGCGCCCACCCATCCCCAGTGTAATTGGATTTAAAATTAGAAAAAGCCTACAAATTGATTATCGAGGCCATTAGCCGGGCTGCTGCGAGCCGATTGGCTGCCCGTCAGCCCGATAAGGGAGCAGGAATCTGCATGCCAGCGACCGCGGGGCGTCACACGCCAGTGGACTAATCCACTCAGATAAAAGAGGAGAAAACTTGAGCAGTCGTCTCACTCAGCCACACATCTATCTGCAAGGTGTGTCTAACTCTGTGTGTGTGTGTGTGTGTGTGTGTGTGTGTGTGTGTGTGTGTGTGTGTGTGTGTGTGTGTATAAGTGGTAGTTTTGAGTGTGTCAGTAGTTACTGTATATGTGGTACAGTGTTGACATTTTCTCAGTTTGTTGAAAGCAAAAGTGAAGAAACCATTTTACAGAAAACATCAGTCCATTTGCACAAAAAGGCATATTAATGCCAGAATGATGCGCGAGGCATTTTGCGTGCAGCGAGTACACCTTTCTTGAATTACGTGTCATTTGTACGCCATGTATACTGTACTGACTGCAATATAAATGCATCCACATACAAACGTGACATAAGAGTTAGTGAGGTAGTATAAAAGGACAGAAGCCCTCTTATGGTGGGTGGTGGCTCCAACAAACACTGGGCTTTTGACGAGTTTGTGTTTGACTCCAGTTTTTCCCTCATCAAAATTTAACATAACTTAGGAGCACTATTCAGCATCCTTCTGGACAAACCAGTATAACATGGTTGGTACCGATGGATTCATCAGGTTTTTTGGCTTCATATGATACCAGTGTATTAACTCTAGCTTTAAAACTGAGCCTCCAGAACATCAAATGGTGGTGAGGCCTGATGGCGGGATGTCAGATTTCTGAGAGGTTTTCTTACACCCTTCCATGTAACGTCGTGGTATTTATACGCCTTCCTCTGAGACCAGGTTGGAGAACACAGTCGTGTGCGAGTGAAGTCGGACAAATTGAACTGCTTTGCCCTCTGAAGGACACTCAGGTTACCCATCAGCCATCTGTCAGACTCACCAGCCTCTTTCTCAGCGATATCACTCACTAAATGTGACTTCTGGGAAGTAGAATAACCTCAAGTCAAAACCCAGTTACCTGCCATCTGCTATGAATTAGTTGACAAACTTTGTGGTTGGTATCAGAGCTCTCCTCCAGCTGTCTTTCTCCTTCTCACAGACTAAGCAGGACTGTGTACTTGATGTTGATATTCATCTCAGGCTCTCTGACTGGTTAACACCCCGCTACATTTTTATCATCTCACTAAACTGAAAAACCATTCACTTTTAAAACCTTTTCTCTTGAGGACGCCGTTTAAAAAACAATATTCCTCATGGCCTAAAACTCATAATTCCATCTGCTGTTGAGTCTCTATGATGAACTCTGCGGGAAAAGTTAGGGAAACAATAATGCAGACGTTAACTTTTGGTATTGATTTGTTCTCCCAAATCATTTAGCGATCCATTTTAATCTGCTTGTGACCAGCCTTGGGGAAATAACGAATTATAAAGTCGGTTCACAGTGACTTTATTTAAAAAGTTCACTGTGTTCTTCCAGCATTTATTTAGTGACGGAGCTAAACAACAATATAAAAACAGAGGACAAATCATCATTTCCTTTTATTTTTCACACAGAACATAATTAAGTCTGAAGCCGGAGTGTTTGGAAGTTTTAAAGTAAGTTTCCAAAGTTCCTCCGGCTGCTGAAGGGATCCTGATCTGACCGCCGTGCTCCTGCCTCAGCTGACGAACGGCAGCCATAACAGTAAAACTGATGTCGTCCGACCCGTCAACCAGCAGCTTGAGTTCACACGACAACACCGACTCGGGTTTTATTTTGTTTTTTATCAAGCTGCCGGTGATGACAGGCCAGAGATGAAGGTCAGGACACTCAGATACCTGCATCGATCAGCTGTCATCATCTCGCTGTGATGCATGGCGGTATGACACATGGGCTGCCTGAGAGTGTGTGAATGTGGTGTAAAACTAGGCAGTGGTGGTATGCAGCTTCTGCTTCTGCTGCTTTTACATTCTAGTAGTATTGGTTATTAGTACTACTGATTATGGTAGTAGTACTGTGTTAAACGTCTCAAGCTGGCATAGACTGTACAGTTTTAGAAATGTTCTGTACCTCCTACTGAACGAGTAGATTGTGATGTAAAACAAAATCTACTGATCACACGGTCCGGTCCGATCGTCAGCCACGACCTGAGTGACCCAGCACAACTTTAACTCCCAGATAATTGGTTCAGCTCATATGGGGATCTACAGGATGTCACATACCAAAGAATGCATCATGATAAGGATGTCCATATAGTTTGAGTCATGCATGGCACAATGACATTTTAGCAGTGTGTTGACAATGCACAAAGCAAACTCCATAATGCTGTTTTTCCCAGTTTGTTGTGGGTGAACTTTCTTCCCTGTAAATGTAAATGAAAGCTTAAAGAATCCAAATGCGATGGTTTCCCGTCACTATAAGTGTCACCAGATGTTACAGAGCCGCCAACACCTTTATGCTTTCATTAAAGCCGCGGAGCCTCCGGTGCTCGGATCCAGCTCCACGGTGTGAACTTCTAATTGCCGTCTTGTTACAAAGAGGATTATGGGACCAGTTGAGGACCCCGGCTGGCCAAAGACAGATTATACTGGACATTATCGCAAAGGGAGGAGGGATAAAGAAACACACCGCTGCCAGAGAGCTTAATTTGTTCTATGGTTCCTCGCATCCATGCACATGTTATAAATCCCACTAATGAGGAAGACAAGAAGAGGAGGGAAAGAAGACACGGGGGGGGGGGGGTCAGAAGAAATGAAGGAGGAGGAGGAACAGGACGATGGAGGGATGGGGAGTGATGAAGAGATGAAGAGAGTTATAAATGGAAAAACAGGGGAGGTGAGAAGAAAGGAGGATTAGTGAAGAAAAGACACATCAACGAATAATATGGAGAACAAAAGGAACATGACAGAAAATGTAAGCCTTCATTTAAAGTGTATATTCAATGGATTTGGTGCATTAAACAAGGCTGTTTCCAATAATAAACCATCTCTCAAACTCATAACAATAACTCTTAACTGTTGGACATTTCAATACACCATCAATCAGGATTTGTTGGAGAACTTATGGATGTTTATGGGATAAATGAAGATGTTGAACAGAATGTACTAAACTGGTTGAACTGACACAAACACACAAAACACACATCTCTACTGGACACATGCACACACGCTGTCACGGCAACAATACGCATTCAACAGAGTACATCCATTATATTAATGTACTGCTGCTGACAGTTCAACACGCCCACTGCACCTGAGGTTGACTACACACATCTACACACACTTACACACATCTACACACACCTCTACACACATATACACACACACACCTCTACACACACACACACAAACGCAAACACACACAGAACGCTGCATCTGCAGAGTCTGCTGAGCTCAGAGACTTAATCATTCAGAAAATAATTAAAATCAATAAAGCAGAACAGACTGAATGAAAGGAGAAAAACAACAACCACAGAGAGAGAGAGAGAGAGAGAGAGAGAGAGAGAGAGAGAGAGAGAGCAAAGGATGATTCACTCAGCAACAAGTATGAAACCAGAAATCAACGTTGATTTGTCACATAATTTCCCTACTTTACCTAAACCTAATTAAGTAGTTTTATTTTGAAAAGTTCGGTGCAGAAACTAACATGTGCGTAACGTGTCATTCAAAGGAAAATGCACAAAAATACCTTGTTGAAAGTTGTGCAGACCGTCACGAAAAAATTTGTCTATGTACACAAATCGATAGATTTCATAAACTGCTGTGAGACTGTGTTGTACATGCATTCCCGCTCCCCAGAGGATCAAACATGGACAAAAACCACATGATTGGTGGTTCGATACCACGGTCTGGATGTCTACATGTCCTTGAACCCGTTGCCACAGGATGCCAAGTTGCTCCTCATCTAAACGCTGGATTAGGGCAAATTTGATATATGTACCTGTATGTATATGACTATAATAAGGTTTTAAGATGGCACCTCTCATTCATTTGAATAGTGAAAGGTAAAAATGTTGAACACGCTGCGATTCTGCCAATGAATATGTACAATAGTATATTTCATGTACATTACTTTGTACTGTGAGCACCATATTTCTGTAAGAATACAGCTGCATCATCAGCATGTTGTTTGTTCAACATTTTCATAGATGGCAGTGTTATGACCATTAGAGCCTCCAACACGTTCTCATCCAAACTCTGTGAATTAAACAAAAACACTTGCTTAGGTCTAGGCAACAAGACCACTTTAGATCTAGCTAAAAAATAACATGGTTGGGCTTAAAACTACTATGAAACTAAATGTTGTGAACACGGGACATGAACAAACAGCTAATTGTAAAGTGAAAGCGAAAACCTTGTGTTTGTTGAACCATCCACCTCGCCTCCCTCCAACCTCAGGTGTGTCTTTCATCACCACAGCACTTTGTACTCCTTGTGAATTTAATGTTCCCACATAAAGAGAGCGATTTTTTAAAAAGCCAACACAACAAAGTTTCATCACAAATATGATGAAACTGAGACTATTTACCCAGAAACTAACTCCTGTATTGAGTCCAGCAGACACAGACAGACAGAACTAATCTGGTGAGGGGAAGCAGTTCACTAATAAAGAGAGGAAGTACTGAGGAGGACAGATAAGAGGGAGGAGGAGGAGAGGAGTGGTAGATAAGCAGGGGAGGGCAGCGTGGAGGAGAGAGGCCATCCACAAGAACAAAAGACTAATTTGAAGAGCTGCGAGCAGAAAGCTCAGGGGTCCGACGCTGAAAAGTTCAACAATAATCAGACTTTTTAAAAACTGACTGACAGGCTCCTGAGATGACGATTTAACATTTAAAGCTTCAGTTCTATTTCTGTCGGAGACGAGTGAAGTTTTATTTTTCGCTGCTGAATAAATATAAGACAGCTTTGTTCTGAAAACGAATATCTGCTCTTTGAAATGTAAGATGACTGACAAAATGAAGGCACTTTGAGACTTATTAAAGCATTTCTGGTCCTCCGATGAGAGAGCTGCAACTCTTTATTGAAAAAGACAATTCAAATTCACTACTACTACAACCACTGCTTATAAGCTATAATAACAGCTCGTAAGAATGAAAAACACACGATCAGATATATTAAAGGGAAAACTGTGATTGTATAATATGGTTGTAGGATGTTTGGTGGCATTTACACACAAGAAAACAAAGAGGAAAGCCTGGGCCAGACCAGCCGTGTGAACAGTACGTGGTGGAGTGATTCACGCATCCGTTATTCACACCAGCTGCATTTCTGCAGCATTTCTGCTGCTGCTGTTCTTTCTACACAGGGTTTGACTTTCATAATGACCATTTCATTTCATTATAAATGTCATTAATATTTATTTTTGACAGAGAAAGGTCAAGAAACGTGATAATTTGAAAATAATAGTAATAGTCCTCAATTAAAATCCTGTACTGTGTCACTATCTTAGCACACACATTGTGTTAATAAAAGTTGTTCTGCCCGAAGAAAAAAATGCCTGAGGGCATTTATTTTGAAATAAAAGCAGGAAGTGTTGATTTAAAAATATATATATATATATATATATATATATATATATATATATATATATATATATATATATATATATATATATATATATATATATACAGATAGATAGATAGATAGATAAATATAGCGTAGATAAATTATAATCTAATAAACAACATTTCTAGTGAGGAATATTATGGTGCTAAAGATATTCTTGCAAATCTATGCACCCTTAAATCTTCAAAATTATGTAAGAGGCGAGAAGTAAGTGAAAGTATGTGACTGATACTGTGTATGTGACGGTTCACAACATGAATGCTGGTTCTGACTTCAACAAAGCAGGTTGAGTTAAGAAACTTAACCAAAGCCAAACGATGGAGGTGACACATCAGAACAGTCAAACAAATCATGTTGTTGTGGTTTTGGAAAACACCGACAAGTGATGTCAACCTGAAGATTGCAGCTCCAGATCATGTCAGATGCAGATTTTGAAGACTTGATAAAAAAAAAAAAAATAATAATAATAACTTAAACATGTACAACATCTGTGAATCCTTCACTTCACTTCCTCGACACCACAATGATTTCCACTTTGGAAAGCTTTGGTAAGTGATTTCCTAAATGTGTTTGATGGATCCAAGCTTCAAGTTTAGCTGAAAACGGTCCTTACATTTCCTGTTGTTTCGTGGATTTCTCCAGCTGTGATTGTTGAACACTGGTGCAAAACAGCAGCGTTAGAAAGACTGATTGATCGGTTGAATGAAACTCTAACAATTTGTTAGTTTTTCTGCTGTAAAGACACTAAGAAATGAGAGACCTCACATCATCTCAGCCACATAAAAACCCAGAAACACAATGTACTTCAACACTGTTTCGTTAAGTGATTCAGGTCGGATTGTTCCTGTCAGTGCATAAATTTGACGCCTGAAATCCACCAAAAAGTGCCAATAAAGAGAGATTATAGCTGCTGAAACACGCAGAGGTGTAGAAGTGAGAACGAGGAGTTATTAAAGATGAATGGGAGCTGAGCGTTGACTGACAGCGCCGTATGAGCTCCCAGCAGGCCCAGCGTGAATGTGATTATCCCGGGATAATGCTGTTTCCTCTTAGAATAGACCTCGTCCGTCTCAGAGGGGAAGGATTAGATTTAATTAGTCTCTCGCTCTGAACAGGGGAACACTCACACCGACACATCTACAACTTCAGTAACAAACTGGGCAGCGATGGAGGAGGCAGGCAGCTGGACAGTGGAAACGGTGGGTGATGGAGGAGCTGGAGAGAGACCTTGTGGCCCGCACTTTGTCATTAAAACCTCTTTTTCACCTTTCCTCCATCAATCTACCTCACTCACTTCCATTTCAAACCCTCCATTCCCTTCTGTTCCAGCTCCATCAACTGTTCATCCTTTTAAATGCAGCAGCAATGGCGGATTAGCAGGGCAGCTAGCAAACATACCAGAGATTTAAGGGGTTTTAGGGAAGCGTTTGATGTGATTTATGGTTCTGGGATACGGGGGTTCATGTTGTTCATATTGGAAAGACAATGTAGAAACACATCTGTCATTCTGGGGTATGTGAACAAAATAAACTTGAGTTACAGGAACAGGACATTTTTTCTCGTATCTTGTTGTGACATTTGGTGGAAATCCCACATTTCCATATCGACACCATGTCAAGATCACATGTACACATTGTAGAAAAACCCTCCAAACGTTGAGGACTCAGACTAACTAATTAATTTTATGGGTGAGAAAACAAAAATACGGAAGCCACAATCGTTGTTCACGTGCCATGTTATCTCACAATTAATTATCTCGTCATCTAGGATCACAGTCATTTCGTCAAGATACCAGGTTCATTATCACTATATGAGATAATGAGATCACCTGCCATGATTTTCACCCATCACATGTTAGGGTGTTTCTACGGTTAATGTTTCGTGAAATCGGTAAAGTGCTGCATACATAACAAAGCAATCATATTCAACCAGACAACAACAACATCTACATAAGTTAAAGGATAACTTTGGTATATTTATAACAAACAATAATTAGTGGAACTTGTCCAATATTGAGGGGTAACGCTGCAGACAACAGCTGTTCACAAGCTGCAATATGATGCTACTGAGACAAGCTGGCACCGCCATTGACGTCCACTAAAAGTGCTTATTTTTGCCACGACAGACTCCGATTGTACACAAAAACAAACAGAGCAGATCAAGACAAAGGTAGGAAAAAGGCTGAATGTCTCTGTTAGCTCATTTCCATCATGTTGTCACACACTTATAATAACAAACTCAGCCTGTCAGTGGCAGAAATAAGAGCTTTTAGTCGGTGTAATATTACACCGACGCTGCTCTCATGCCCTTAGAGCTCATTTAGCGGCTACCGTCTGCAGCGCTCTGCCTCAATACTGGATCATTTTCAAATATTGTTGTCCACATTACTACCTCAGACACAAAAACAGGGAAAACAGGGTCAAAGTTAAGTTTAATGTTAAAAGATAAGTTGATGCCACTGCATTTACAAGGCTATAATTGATTCTAATTGGTTGGATTACACACAAACATAGGTGAATATATTGGTTAAACATTAATATTCTGATCCTTCTGCTCCTATATATAGTTTATACAGTATGTATATATTTCATAAGAGACGTCTTATTAACTATATAACCGAAGTAATCCACTGGTACCAATCATGTTGTACTGGTTTGTCAGGAAAGAGGATAAATAACACTCAAAAGTTACGCTAAATTTTGGTCCATTTCCAAAGGGGTCCGTTGACCTCTGACCTCCAGATGTGTGGATGTAAATGGGTTCTCTGGGTCCCCACCAGTCTCCCCTTTACAGACATGCCCACTTTATGATAGTCCCAGTCAGTCTGGATCAAGTCCTAGTCAAGTCAGCACTCTGACACACTGACAGCTGTTGTTGCCTGTTGGAGCAGATTTTTGATGCTAAATGCAGTAACACAATGCATTTATTTTTTCTGCGTGTCATTTGTACACCAAGCAAACGACCGCTGTTCGGTTTTGGCAAGAAATCCACTTAGTTTGGGTAATGGAAAATGCCATGGTTGGGCTTAAAATAAGCAAGTAAACAAAGTCAATCAAGTACAGAAACAACGCAACACAACTACAGAAAACACGTCACAATCCCATAAAAATGTGACAAATGTGACAAATGTGAGAAATGCAACGAATGTAACAAAAAGACAACAAACAGCTGTCTCCTGGTTAAAAATCTGGGGTTTGTTGTTGTTTAAATAGAATAGAAACAGAAAAAGACAACTGCACCTTCAATACACTTCAATACACTGACATGAAGGTAGAGAGGTCTTTTTATAGACTCACACACACACACACACACACACCTGTGTATTTCTATCTTTGTGAGGACACTCAGTAACATTCCCTAGTCCCTAATCCTAGCCTAAACCTAATTCTAACCTGGACCTTAAAACAACGTTTGAACCCTCGTTCGGAGGTGAGGAGCAGCCAGAATGTCCTCACTGTCCACCAATGGCCTCACTCTGAAGGTATACACATTGGTCCTCACAAAGATAGCTATACAAGAACACACACACACACTACGCACAGCACAGGTATATTTTTAGACTGATGGTACATTTTAGACAAGTGATTCAGTATCTGCTGATCAATGTTAATGATTACTACGCCTGATTCCACGACAATCAATCCAAATCGTTTTTATCTTGTGTGAACACGAACCGTTTCTATAATAATGGCTCTAAGAGCTGGTTGCCATGGCAGGATTTTAACAAACAAACCACATTCATTGGTTATCTGGATTTCTACTGCAGTTTAAACAGGCCTGAATGTGCAGGACAAGACACAGAATGAAGCAAAAGATCTTCCCCAATGGTTCAAAATAAAAGAGAGATAACGTATCTACTCCAGTGGGAAGCCAGCGAGGGATCAAATCCCAGCACAGCATGGCCTCATTCAACGGTTTGTATGATATCTTACTGGGTAGAGCGGGCGCCCCAAGACTGAGTCCTTGTTGCAGCAGCCCCGGTTTGAATCCAGCCTGGAGCCCTTCGCTGCATGTCGTCCCCTGTCTCCCCTTCCAACACTGCTACGCAAAAAAACCCTCTTCAAAAAATAATATTTAAAAAGAAGCTAGCCCTCATTTTTTGTACATTCTCCTATGAATGTCCAGAAACACGTGTCGATTTACGCTGGTTACATGCATAAAGACTTTTCAAAATAAACTTCAGTCTTCACAGGAAACTACTTTTACTTTTTAGTTAGGCTTAGGAAAAGACTGTGGTTTGGATTAAAATGGCTACAACAGCGGCATTGTGATAAGTGTGATAATTAATCAACAAATGTTGGTCTCCTGGTGAAAATCTGGTGTTTTCTGACCCAATCCAACCTTCTCCCTACGTGGCCGATCGCTCTTTATACTTCCTGGTTGATGATGATGTGGATTAAATACACACTGATTTCATGAGTATGTAGGAATTAGAGTGCATTACTTTTCGTAGCTATGAACATTGTTTGAGAAGCGCCTGCCCAGCACCCACATTTATTAGTTACTGACTGCTTTCTCTCCTCGTCTACTTCAGGCCAACAGTGGGAGGTAAGCCTCATTTCTATTGTTAGAAGGTTAGGGGTGAGGAAAAAATCAATTCCCCTGTGTATCACAATTTTATTTATCTTTATGATTTTGAAAACAAGTTTTTAATGCCAAAATCAATATATCTGCTTCATGTGAGTCTATGTGGAGGTTGAAGGAAGTTACCGCAGGCTGAAACTACACAGCAGAAAACGTTGGAGGGTCAGTGTGGAGACGACCTGCATCCTCCCATTTTAAACCCAAAGTGGTGAATGCTACACATACAGTAAAGGATGGAAATGCACATTGCAAAAAAAAAAAAAAAAAAGGAAAAGCAAATCTAGACATCATGGCTAAAGCTGCATGGTCTACTGTTAAAAAAGTTAAACATCACAATAAATCACAATATCGAATCAAATACTTAAGAACTTAAAAACCGTAATCGGCACCCAAGCATTACGATACTATCAGGCGATAGATATATCGACCCAGCTCTAATTATATACTATATATAGTATATAAATACCCAGGATGTCCAGTGTGTTTCAGAAGCAGTGCATCTGTCTTTAAGCACCAGCATTTTCAATATACTTCGAAGTTGTTTGCAGTCAGTTTTGGGAGTTTTACGAGCATATTCAAAACACATCTGCAGCTCATTTAGATGTCACAACAGATGCTTTGTGGCTGTACTTTACTGGGTTTAATTACTCTACTGCCCCACCATGTCTTGTGACTGTATTTCCTGAATAATGGAGACAATCAGCGGGTAAAATCTGATGCTTTCCTAATTCAACAAGAATCCATTCCCACCTGGGGGCATGTTCACAAAGAGGATCCATCTTCAGCAGGAAGGACGGCTCTGCAGGGGCCAATGGCCCCTCCACATTAGGAGAAAAAATAAATAGTATCACATTGACTTTCTCTATATGCTCAACAGTATTGCATGATTGCACCAGTGTGATCTCATTGATAAAACCGAATTTTCTGCTCAGTCTGTTCGCTGAACACAACGCTGCTGTACTTGTCAATATGAATCTAAATAAAGCAAATACACAAATGTAGCAGGTCTGATTTTTTTTCCACTCTGGCCCAGACTGAAGGTACAGAACCCTTAAACCATCAGGAAGTGTGGAGATCTGACACCAACCAAATGTGACACCTCATCATGACGGTGGAGAGGAAGTGGAGGAGAAACCCATATCAGGAATAGCTGATTGGTGAGGCAGCAGAGGAGAGAAGAAGCAGAAGAAAGAGTAGATAAGAGCGCCGAAGCTGCACTTCTCCGCTTATCGACTGAAGGCCAGCCGGTGTTCCTCGGCGGCCGAGTTCACACAGAGAAATGAAGACTCCCCTGACACGTGTGAGCAAGCAGAAATCTTATCTGAAGTGAGGAACGATATGTCCTCCATGTGAACTCCTCCGCCGCTGCCAACACAGAATCATGACTAGAACGGCAACAGAGAGGAGGGGATCTCTCTGATCGCCTTTTTGTTTCTGAATAATTTTACACTCCGAACAACGACCTCATGTTTCTCATATAAGACTTGGAGATTGTCTGCTTTTGTTTTTGGTTCGTTCTCTCCTTTATTTTGCAGGCCTAACCAAGCCCATTACACTCACAGATATGACATTTTGTTATTTCGCAGTGTCTGCACTCGGAACAACTTAGAACGAGTGCAGTGGTAATAAAACAAAGGTCACAGCTTACTGAGAAAATAACAGCTTTTAGAAGAAGTGGGAGAGAAGAAAACCTAATCTTACAAATATCTATACTCTAGATATATAGAAGAGTCACTGAAGCATGAACCAATTCAAGCGTTGTGAAACTTTAATAAACAAGAACAAACATGCATGTCATTATTTATGATAAATATCAGTTTGAATATTTATCATTTATGCCATTTTAGCTTCTCTGTCACACCAACTCTGTATAACTACCTGGAAAAAGTGACTTTAAAGCCACTTGGAAAGCTGCATTTTACGAGCAAAACTACTGTGATTGTCTGCTTGTCTGAGCGCTGCCAAAACGAGGCTGACCGACACTCAATAATGTGCCTGAAGGCATCCTGGGTAGACACAGATGGAGCGCTGAAGCTGCTGCTAACGTGGCTCACGCTATGCCTCCATCGAGACACAGTGTCAGCCACTTCACGGACGCAACGAATAGCAATCTGATATCCAAACAGCTGCGTCATAAATCCAAATGAGCAGCATTAGAGACAGATTGATACCACATGTTGAAGAGCTGAAAATCCCCGAAAGTCACAAACAACACAGAAAACAGGAAAATGATTCAAAGAGCAATGGGCACACTTCCTTGGTAATAAAGTCCTCCACAAGCCAAAGATACTGTAAATGTGCTACTTCCTGTAAGGACCATTTCTCTGGGCGAGTTTCCACCCTCTTGGAGGCGAAGCAGTGATGAAGCTGTGCTCGACACATTCAAAAAGGCCTTTGTTGAGAACAGTGAGGAAGTTTATTAATATGCAAACCAGACTTGTGTTGTCAAAGCTGTTTAGGAATGCAAATTACACAACCTTTACAGATGGCGTTTCTTAAGTCACTGAAAATGAGAATGTAATGTTTTACTTTTCTTGTCCTTGACTCATTTAAGTCATCGTGTGTTGCATTTTGACAACTAACACATCCTTTAAAAACTAATCTCATTTTTACAGATCTGTCAGAGGAGGTTGGAGGTGACTGATCTGTTCAGTGCTTCAAGTTTCTGCCCACATCGTGTTGGGTTTTAGTCTGACTTCTGCACAGCCACAAGACAGATCACTTCACAGCATCTTCACCCGTCTCGCCTCGGTTTAAGTTTCTCCCGAAAAGCTCTCCATTACTCTGCAGATACAGTCCAGTGAGAGCGACGGAGAGAGAGGAGAGAGAGAAACACGCCGAGAGAGGCACTGACTATAATTTAACCTGGATTTAACAAAGTTTGGGATCATCCTCCAGGTTTGAACACCACACTGTCTTCCACTTATTACCAAGATGAAGAACAATCTAAATTAAATCAAGGACTGAATGAAGCACGATTGCCAATCAAACTCTGACTAGAAGGTTATTGTTGTCAAATCACGTTTCAGTCTGCAAGACAGAAAGCAAACAAAAGGCCGTCTTAAACCTAAATACAGCAGCTCATTCATCCTCTTCATCCCCTGAACACAGCGCTGGGCTGCAGACAGACATTCTGATGATTTATCTACTGTTGAGCTCCACCAACGTACATAATGTCGAGCTGTATGGACGTATGCTTCACCACCTTTCAGGAAACACTCCTCTGCATTCTAAGTATTACTCTGTTACCAAGGGCTGACCTACAGGATCGACTGCTCTGTAAACCCTACAATATTCTGAACAACACGATGGATAGAAACATCCGGAAAATTCACCCCTGCAAGTACAAACTGGTGCCAAAGGCAGAGACTCTGTTCAGAGACATCCAGTGCTGCATCATCTGCTTCCTACTCCATTTTAGTGGGCTACCATGTCTGCCATTTTCTTCTGGACACAGGTGGCATGCCTCCTGATTTCTATTCTATTCTATGATTGTGCCATGAATCACACATATTTAAAAGATAATTCAAATTTCAAATTTAAAAGTCCAGAAAGTCTCAGTTTGTCATAGTATCAGTTAGTTTAGTGTGAAATTGCTCAGTGAATTACATCTAACGTCTCGGACAACATACATCACCAACACTAGCTATCTTAGCTATGTTCCATATCGTTTTAGCTAGCTGTGTTAATCTAGAGGGAAGATACTGGTATGATATGACTACAAAACCTGATGGATCCATCGACACCAACCAGGTCAGACGAGCTTGTCCAGAAAGAGGGTCGATAACACTACAAACTTAGGCTAAATTTTGTTGAGGAAAAACTGTCATGTCCATTTTCAAAGGGGTCCGTTGACCTCTGACCTCCAGATGTGTGGATGTAAATGGGTTCTCTGGGTCCCCACCAGTCTCCCCTTTACAGACATGCCCACTTTATGATAGTCCCAGTCAGTCTGGATCAAGTCCTAGTCCAGTCAGCACTCTGACACACTGACAGCTGTTGTATGCATAAAGCAGCATATTTGTCTGCTCCCATGTTGATAAGAGAATTAAATACTTGATCGATATCCCTTTCATGTACATTTTGAACAGATAAAAAAGGTGTGATTAATTGTGATTAACTATTCTAATGCAGTCTAATCTGTATGTATGTGGGTATGTTCTCAGTGTGAGTGTTAATAGTTTTACATTTGGCTATTTAACTGATTAACATGCCTTCAGCTCCTCTACCAGAGTCATTCTGAAGATACTTCCCTGATTTTGTTACAGCCGCTCCAGACTCAAAAAGATTTCCTCCCAGCTCACTGCTGATGCTTTAAAACTCCACCGTCACTATATTTAGGTACAAAACCCAAAAATCAGTGTGCCTTTAAACTGATTACCTGCAGGAGTGTGTAGCAGACTGTAAATGTGTGCATGTATAGCAGCTCCCCACTGCAGGAATATGACAGCAGAACTGACAAACAAATAACACTGCACAGCCAGAGGAACACACACACACATGAACACACACAGGCACGTGCACATGCACGCACGCATGCACGCACGCACGCACGCACAGTCGCTGCTATAATATCCAGTTCTATCAGGTTAGAGCAGGAATCAGATAATGACTTCTATCAAACAGCCCTCCAGAGTCAAATAAAACCTCCTCGTCTTCCTCCACAACTAGCTCGCAGCGAGCGTACGTGCGTGTGCGTGTGTGTGCATGCCTGTGTGTCAGGCTGTGTCTGTGTGAATGTAGAAGTCAACCCCAGTCAGCAGTCCAACGGCAGCTTACGTAGGAGGATTTGTAGCAGCACAAAATTTACTGGATTTTGTGTCAGCGTGTATCCTGTGTGTGTGTGTGTGTGCGTGTGTGTGTGCGTGAGATGTGTACGTGGGCAGCTGTGTCCTGACAGAAAGTTAGCCTTCATGATCCGATGGCCTGAGACGTCTACCGCTGCTCGTAAATCGTCTCCTTAGGAGGACAGACAAGGAGAGCACAGTGTGTGTGTGCAGGTATGTGGGACAGTATAAAGTATAAAGTGATGCTGGGTCGTGCACATTAACCAGCGACACACACTAGCTCCTCTGCCTCTGGTGTCTGGGTCTGATCACAGCAGGAGGCGCCACTGAAGAGCACCGAGGAGAAACTGTTCTGGGATCTGCTGACGTCACAGATGTTGGCGCCTCGGGAGAAAACATTGCATGATTTTCTGTCATAGTTCAGGTTCCTCAATTTCAATGTTTACCTGGTTAATTAAGAAGATAAAGCTCCATTATTAGTATTTAGCTCCGACTCCGAGACACTTCCTGCTTGAGATAAACTTTAATAAAAACACAATCAGAATTTCAATTTGAGCATCATTTTCATAATCAATTAATCTTTAATCATTTTCTAATTAATCTATTAATTGTCAAAAGTTCCAAGATAATGTCTTCAAATGTCTCAATTTGTCTCATCAGTTTGTATGGCTTGTTAAAAAAAAAAAAAAAACAGGAGGAGATTTGAACTTTGACATTGACCTTCATCGGTGTGGCACTAAAGGCTTCTCAACAGTTACGCCCCACCACATAGATAAATAAGTTATTAATGCACAATGAGGTATACTGTACATCCATGATATAAGATAACTAAGATGCCAACCTGGAAATCACTTCAATCCAGTTTCGGTTTGAACTCCCTCAGGGTTTATGTGTGACAGTAGCTGGCTGCAGTGAATAGAAAGCAGCACATTAGAATGGAAACTACATGCCCCTCTGTTCACACCAGGCACTTCCACCGTCCGACGACTCTGTGACAACGTCTGTGTTTTGTCTAGTAGCATATTTATGGAGGGTAAGCAGCCATCATCCCACTCCATTACCCTCACACAGCATCCATTCTGCTCAGGTGCCCTGGGTTTGAACCAGGTTTGGTCCTGACTCAGCCTGCTGTCCTTCACCCATCCTGCTGAGACTAAATGTGACAAGGCACAGGTCCCCCATCAGTATCCTGACTTCAACCTGCAGTAAGAGCCTGACAGATGCTGAGGCAGTGTGGAGAAAAAGAAGGAAATTTGCCGTAAAAAACCCTATCCAGTTGTTTTGTTGTTATTGTTAGCGTCATCTCCCTACGGAGTACTCTGTAAGTATTTTTTTGGTCATTTCAGGTCAAAGGGTGTGGAGACATTACAGCTGTCAATAGATTCAAATATTTAACCCTGATTAATCACATAAATGAACCTATTTAATACTCTTATCAATATGGGATTGGATAAATATGCTGCTCTTCAGATTCAGAGCTACCTGGAAACGCTGCAGCATCCAGATGTTGACTGAATCTAAGTTTCATAAGTTTAAGGGCTGTTTAAATAATAGTTTTCTAGTGTCTACATTTCAAAATGTAGTTTGGACCGAATGACAACGAAACGATTAAATAGAACCTACACCTATAAAACAAGCCAAAACCTCCAATTCTGAAGATCCTTAAACCTGCATCCTCTCTAGCAGCCAGCAGGGGGCGACAACTCTGGTTCTATAGAAGTCTATGAGAAAATGATCCAACTTCTCTCTGATTTATTACCTCAGTAAACATTGTAAACATCAGTTTCTGGTCTCAGTCACTAGTTTCAAGTCTTCTTCAATACAGCAGGATGTTCATTTACTCGATTATTTAGAGTCAGATAGACCATAAAGCAGGGGATACCTTAGGGCGGGGCTACCTTTTGATTGACAGGTCACTACCAGGTGTAGTCTGATCTGGGAGTTGTCTGTGTTTTCATCTTTCAACTTCAACCCTTTCATTGTGTGTTTTCACTTCTTCAAAGTTAACTGTAACATTTTGGTCACCTATAAATGTCTTATTCAGCACTCAGCTGCTTAGCTCCACCCTCTGGTGTCACTTCTGGTTGCAAAAACCAAGATGGCGACGGCCAAAAACCAAGATGCCGATGGCCAATAACCAAGATGGTGACTTCAAAACAGCAGACCACAAACCAATGCGTGATGTCACAGTGACGACATCCACTCCTTCTAAAATGCATTCAACTAAACTTATTCACCCTGAGACACAAAAGAAATATTGCTCACTGGGTAACTTAAAACCACATTTCCAATATAAAGAAGCTGTTGAGACTCATCAAGGTATCGAACTGCTCATTACGAAATGAGGGGTATTTACATCAGTGGTCAAAATCAAAAAGGACAAAACAGAGGAGAAAAAATGCTTCATCCTCTATTTCAGAGTGACCTTTAGATGAAATTTCATGTGTGGTCTATTTCCTGGTGTCAGACAGTGAAAAAGTCTTATTTCACTCCGAGTTTCAAAAGAGTGAACTTCCATTAAGTCGTATGAGGATTTTTGTTAGAGCCATTAGCTGCGTTATCTGGTCCACTGTGAGACTGTAGAAGTGATTCAAGTGGAGAAAGAAAGAAGCTTTGTAGTGAAATTCAGACGCCGGCCTTGCTTGGGAAAAGCACTTTCCAGTTATCAACAGAGCCAGACTAACTGCATGGACTTTTATATCGGCATCAACAACAACTACAAACAGTGTTCTGGTCTTCGAATTTAAATCTGAGATATTTGATCCATGCTCATTAGAGCGTAAAATATTCTGCTGCACCCCCATCAGTCTGAATATTGTTCTAGTTAATTTCATTGAATGCTGCATGAGAACTTGAAATATGTGAAATACTGGAGGTATGAAGTCCTGACTGATGTGAACTGGATCAGATGGACTTTCAACCAGCAGCCAAACACAATATTTATCACCTTCTTGTTGGCTAGTCGGCACCAACAGCCTCTTAGGCAGCGTCAAAGACATCACTGTCAGTCATATTTGCCTGAATAAGCAGCGACACTGGTTGTTGAACCCAGGAACGTGTCCAAACTCTAGTTTGCCACTGTGACTCAAAGTAAATCAGGGTTTGGAAATGTTCTCTGCTCCAGATTTTAATTAGAAATAATCCAGAATGTGGAGCTGAACATTTAAACTGCAATTGACACTAATTTGTATCTGATTGGCCCAAAATTCTGATAACCAATTTATCATTTAAGTCTTTTATTAAGTACAAAACACCACATTGTCTGGTTCCAGACTCACACATCGGCTTCATTTGTACTGTTGGAAACTGGATATCTTTGGGTTCTCATACACCATTTGTAGCTAAACTGATAAAAAGTAAATGTACTGTAATTTGTACATATATGCCAGGAAATCAGTTTGTAAGAATGCCACATAGGGATGATGTCGGGGTGGGTCAAAAACACTGGACTTCCATCCAGGAGACCGCTGTTCATGTGAAACCAGACGTCAACGTTGATCTGTTTGTCACCTAACTTCCATACTTAAGATACGTAACTTCACAATGGTATTTTAACCCAAAGGAATACGAAAAAATAATATAAAATAGGAAAAATAGGAAAACAAGAAATAAATCACATCTGCACATCTATTTTCAAAGAGCATTCAAAACACGAATACACATTTAACTGACTGATTAAACAAAAAGACATTCTGAGACCAGTGAAGTTAATCTGGGTGTACTTACTTTTATGTTATAACCACTTTAATTTTTAATTTGCATCTGGTGCTTCGATCTAATCTTAACACTGACTTCCTCCCCTTGTGTTAAACTTTCCCTCCTGCTGTACGACGCCTCGGCCCAGAGGCTGAGACACCGGTATGCCTGGATTCAGGGACTGAAATCCAGCACAGCTCTCTGTTCAGATGGAAATTAACACTCGTGTGAACGCCTCTGACAGACGTCTGTGTGAATGCTATTAAAACTGTATTAAAGGCCGTCCTTGGAGTCAGAGGAAATGAGAATCCCTGCCATTTAGAAATACTGGAGACTGCTTTTAAAAATTGACTGACACAAAAACGGTGGAAATTCTGGTACGTTTAAGGGATAATAGGTAACTCAGCTGACAATATGATTACACTTTTACAAACTGTGTCCTCTACGCTTTACAGCCACTTGAAGGGGAATTTTGATTTTTTTTTTTTTTCCAACGCTCTTTGAAAAAGGATATGCGGTATTTTTGAGCAACGATGAAATGGAACATCTCCGTCATTACCGTGAATGTCTCCCACCAGACTTTCTCTTCAATGAAGGGAAATACAACACTTTGAGATCTAGTCACGTCTTTCTTCAGCTTCCTACCGCCCTCCGTGCAGTTCCTTCTGTCCTCCATCCTTACTTCCTTTTCCCTTTTCCTTCATCTTCCCCTCCACCTTTACTCTACTCCTTCTCCCCATCCTTCATCCCTCTATCCTCTCCTCCCTCCTTCCCCTCATTAATAATAACAGCACATTCAGTTTCCATAACCTCACACTCGGGGTGCTCGGCCTTTCCTCTCAGGAAGATATACAAGCTACTTTCACCCATGGAGGTTAATTGAGGTGCTGTGAGGGATCACTGAGTGGTGACTTGCATGGTCACCTCTGGGCGCCAGGGTTGAGGCGAGCACGCCTGATCACTCTCTGCAGCAGTAAACACAGATAGCGGCGGTGATAACGTGGCACTTTCACTTGAACGTTTCAGGCCGTTTCACTGACGCAGATCGACTCACAATGAGGGGGGGAGGCTGTTAAGATCTGCAGCAGCAGACCCACAGCCTCTGGGCCATATCAATGTTTAATATTAAGTTCAATATTCAATGTATGTTTCCTGCCAAAAGCTTGATAATCAAGTTATGAGAAAACAATGAGGCAGGCTGTGTTTAGGAAAAGATTATTGGTGATTTCTAGTTTGTCTGAGACTTTTTGCATGATTATCACTGAGGTCATTCCTTCTTCTCTGGTTCTCGCTTCCATAATGTGAAGATTTGCTGCTGTTTTATATCATTGTAACCTATCTAGGTCATGGGTAACATACCTATGAGTCTTTATGTTTCAGACTGTTGGCTGAAATGACAAGACACAGCTGCATCAATATCAAAGGTGCAAACGGTGTAAACGGTGCAAACGGTGCAAACGGTGCAAACGGTGCGCTGCATTGGGGCCCAGAAGATGTCAGGGGCCCAAAAATCACCTGTCTGCACTGTGTCTGCACTGAATCTGTTATATGCACTTCTGCTGAGTCATGTAAACAAACCACATAGTTTACCTATCGACTGCCCTCGAGATCAGACTGGAAACGTGACCACTTTTGTTCCTTCATTTGTTCTTTTTAAACAAAAAACATGTTTAAGATCGTGATATTTACTGGAAGTGACATACAATATAATACAGCAGAAGGAAACTCTCAGCTCCCTGGTGATCTCCCTCTAGCCAGCTGCCATCTTAGGTTTTTTGTAATAAAATAAGGAGGCATCGTATAGATAACTCCTCATTTCAACTTCACCAGTCAGCCGTTCCTCATCCGTTGAAACACTTTCAAAGTGAGCAGCAAAAATAAATAGAAACAGCCGGGCGTCTGACCAAAGTTCAGCTCAAATCAGCGTGCCACATCATGCTGCGGATACAATGCAAACACAAAAAGGACACAACTCTAATGGGTCAGTACTGGTCTCTTGTTGTTATTAAGGAGTGGGATCAGGGACTTAAATCTGGAGCACTGTGACTGTTACGTCTCATACGTTGGACAATGTGCACCGACTGTAATCTGTCACTGTGAGAACATTTGGCCGCTGAGTTGAGGGCAGGCTGATAAGTCAGCATTGATAACTTTGGCTTCCCCATGGCGGTAAAGCAACTGTCTGCTTTACAGTACTTTACAGTTGTCTGGAGTGGTTGTGGGTGTGTGTGCACACAAATATGTGCTTGTGTTTGAGACGGGGGCTCAACAAAAAAATTTCCAATCACAATTATGTTACGCTATGGACATGACATAGCAACATGTGATCTTGGGTTCTGGGAAATTGTGACAGCTGCAGCTTTTTCCGACTTTTTGCTGACATTTGACTCAAAAAGATGAACTGACAAAGTAATCGACAGATCAATAATGGGAACAACCTTTAGCTGGAGGAGTGCTGCTCCTTTGGTCATGTTGCATCACAATGATAATACTGTATGTTGTGTGTAAGAGGAGGACACCTCTGGGACCAGCAGCTCTCCTCTCTTCTCAACACTGAACCAATCACTGCTAGTCCTGAGCGTTGCATCAGCCCTCTGGTTTCTCTGCAGCAGAGCAACTGTTGAGCTCAAAGCTCTCGTGTCTCTCCCGGCCTTGAAACGTTCAACATGCACGTCTTTTATCAGTGGAGGAAGGCATCGTGCTTATGATTCTGCACCAGCGACTGAATAGACCAACACAGCCTCCGTCTGCAGCCTCCCACAGCTCAGACCATTAAGGATTCAGGAGAGGAGGCTGGGCGGGTGTGTGTGTGTGTGTGTGTGTGTGTGTGTGTGTGTGTGTGTGTGTGTGTGTGTGTGTGTGTGGGGGGTGTGCATGCGTGCGTCAAGGGAGTTTTAGCCCTAACCAGGCCTTGAGTATATCACACACACTCAGTGTGCACACCCTCTTTCTTGCCTTACCCCTTATCCAATCACACTTAAGTGTGATGTTGTTGTCCATTAGCATTGACTGGCTCTGCTGACGCTAGCAGAAAAAGGGTAACAACTCTCACACACACACACACACACACACACACACACAGACACACGCACACACACACACACACACACAGACACACACACACACACACACACACACACACACACACACACACACACACACACACACACACACACACACACACACCCCTCACTTCTACCCTTGAGAGATTCATTAGCGATCACAGTGGATGACTACAGCGTATGTCGGGATACGGAGGAGGAGACGCCACTACAAGCAGGAAGTAGATGTTTGGTGGCGAGAGATGTTTGAGGGATGCTCTTCATCTTCATATTGATGATTTGCAGCATTTTGTTTTGATTTTATCAGACAAAAATTCTCTCTCACAAGTAAAAGTTTTCTGTCAAAGGTTTAAAAAGGTGTCGGTCGTAAAATGTACGCACATATGAAAAGACAGAGTACTCACTGACGGCATTTACACGCACATTAATATTCCAAATATGACAATACTGTGACTTTAATACCGGTCATGTAAACAGGATATTCTGTTTGGATATTCTGGATTAGACTTTAATCTGAATGGAGCATTTTCAGACTAAGATATGTGGGAGATGCTGATATTATTCAGGTTTGAGGAGCATTCTGTGGACACGAATACAGCTCATTCTAAATCTGGCTTTTTACTGCAGTTTGCAACACACTGCCTCATGCGTGTTTACAGTCAGCTCTGTGTGTTGTACAAAAACCAAGAAGAAGAAACCTTTATTTGTTATATACCTACAGGTACATATAATATAGATAGTATAGATAAATGTTGAGGCAGTGGGCTGCTGTAGGCGGCCGGGATGCAACTTGGAGTTAAAGACAATTCGACATGCAGACTGTAGGAGCCGGGGATCGAATCGCCAACCTTGTGGTGAAAGGACGACCCGCTCTAGAGATGCAAGCCCAAAAGTAAAGGAGGAGAAATACACCTACTTCTAAACATTATGAAAGACTTGGATATCAACTGGATACGTGAAAATATCGCAAAGCCGAAGGTGGTTGAAGGAATGAAAGAGTCACAATATGCACAGCTGCATGTAAACAAGACTATTCGTGTGATATTAATTTACTTTAGACATGTAAACAGCTTAGTAGGAATATAGTATTTTTCAGAACAAGAGCAAACACTGAAATCTGGTTAGATGATAGATGAAGAGATGGATGGTGTTACAGCAGCAGATCATCCAGGCAATACACAGGACCAGTACATGAAATACACATAGCAGCAATAGAGAAATACATCAATGGAATACACAATATAAAAGAATACACACTAAATATTCTATACTGTATATACTACTACAACCACCTTGAGAAATCTCTATATAAATATTATATCATAAATTCAGTGCGGTTGCGGGAGGCTGAGACAGAAACTATACAGATGTGTTAGACAGCGGACAGATGTTACAGAGGTTACCGCTTGTTTTACAGTCTGATGTGGTTTTAGGTGAACAGTAGAACAACAGCAAGCAGAGGAGGAGAAAAGTAAGTGAATCTTAATCTTTTTCTGCTTATCCCATGTTGAATGTAAAATCCAAACTTCAAGAAGCAGAAACTACAGCTGGATTCAGCTGAGGGAAGTAGAGAGTGAAGCGCTTCAAACCTCTGAGGCTGAATTCACATCACAATGCCAGTGGGAAGCTGTGGTGGCCACTCCCCGAGCCCAGCGAGCCCAGCGAGCCCAGCGAGCCCAGCAAGCCCAGCGAGCCCAGCGAGCCCAGCGAGCGACTCTGCAGAAAAGTGCAGCTAAACTTAAGGTCTGAACAAAACCGATCCTGAGACATTTTGACCTGAGTTACAAAGAATTTCTTTTCCTCTGACACATGAACACGCCTCTCAGCAGCAGAAAAACATAATTATCGGCGTGAGCTGCACTACGCGGCTGCCTGGAGTGAATTCAGCATGAGGAACTTTTACTGCCAAACTCCCTTTATATACACATAGTTTTATAAACCACGGTGTTTGAAAGTGTTTGAGTGTTTCAAACTCAAATGACCTGTCACTCAGCCTGGATTTCATGTATTTATCCCAGTACCTAAAGCACTGCTCCGCCAAATCACAGTCTCGATTATTATGCACCCGGCTGTTTTCAGTGTGAATGCTCATTGTGTCCAAAGCTAGCCCTTAAACCACGGTGGGCAATTATTCTCCCTGGGGGGCCACATTAGAAACCCAGATGTTTGCCGGGGGCCAAACAAATACTGTCCGATGTATTTTATCCCTATAGGAAACATACTGTTATTCTTATTTTTCAGCATGTATTGTCCTGAAAATCACTCCTTATATCACTTATATACAGGAGTCTCTGAACCGTACAGGACTGACTGTTAGGGTAGGAATGTTTCCATTAACTAAACTTAACAGTTAACTTAACATTAACGCTTATATTTAACAGTTAACTTAACATTAATGCTTATATTTAACAGTTAACTTAACATTAACGCTTATACTTAACAGTTAACTTAACATTAACGCTTACATTTAACAATTAACTTAACATTAATGCTTATATTTAACAGTTAACTTAACATTAACGCTTATACTTAACAGTTAACTTAACATTAATGCTTATATTTAACAGTTAACTTAACATTAACGCTTATATTGAACAGTTAACTTAACATTAACGCTTATATTGAACAGTTAACTTAACATTAACGCTTATATTGAACAGTTAACTTAACATTAATGCTTATATTTAACAGTTAACTTAACATTAACGCTTATATTTAACAGTTAACTTAACATTAATGCTTATATTTAACAGTTAACTTAACATTAACGCTTATACTTAACAGTTAACTTAACATTAATGCTTATATTTAACAGTTAACTTAACATTAACGCTTATATTTAACAGTTAACTTAACATTAACGCTTATACTTAACAGTTAACTTAACATTAACGCTTACATTTAACAATTAACTTAACATTAATGCTTATATTTAACAGTTAACTTAACATTAACGCTTATACTTAACAGTTAACTTAACATTAACGCTTATATTGAACAGTTAACTTAACATTAACGCTTATATTGAACAGTTAACTTAACATTAACGCTTATATTGAACAGTTAACTTAACATTAACGCTTATATTGAACAGTTAACTTAACATTAACGCTTATATTGAACAGTTAACTTAACATTAATGCTTATATTTAACAGTTAACTTAACATTAACGCTTATATTTAACAGTTAACTTAACATTAACGCTTATATTTAACAGTTAACTTAACATTAACGCTTACATTTAACAGTTAACTTAACATTAACGCTTACATTTAACAGTTAACTTAACATTAACGCTTATATTTAACAGTTAACTTAACATTAACGCTTATACTTAACAGTTAACTTAACATTAATGCTTATATTTAACAGTTAACTTAACATTAACGCTTATATTTAACAGTTAACTTAACATTAATGCTTATATTTAACAGTTAACTTAACATTAATGCTTATACGTAACAGTTAACTTAACATTAACGCTTATACTTAACAGTTAACTTAACATTAACGCTTACATTTAACAGTTAACTTAACATTAACGCTTATATTGAACAGTTAACTTAACATTAATGCTTATATTTAACAGTTAACTTAACATTAACGCTTATATTTAACAGTTAACTTAACATTAATGCTTATATTTAACAGTTAACTTAACATTAACGCTTATACTTAACAGTTAACTTAACATTAATGCTTATATTTAACAGTTAACTTAACATTAACGCTTATATTTAACAGTTAACTTAACATTAACGCTTATACTTAACAGTTAACTTAACATTAACGCTTACATTTAACAATTAACTTAACATTAATGCTTATATTTAACAGTTAACTTAACATTAACGCTTATACTTAACAGTTAACTTAACATTAACGCTTATATTGAACAGTTAACTTAACATTAACGCTTATATTGAACAGTTAACTTAACATTAACGCTTATATTGAACAGTTAACTTAACATTAACGCTTATATTGAACAGTTAACTTAACATTAACGCTTATATTGAACAGTTAACTTAACATTAATGCTTATATTTAACAGTTAACTTAACATTAACGCTTATATTTAACAGTTAACTTAACATTAACGCTTATATTTAACAGTTAACTTAACATTAACGCTTACATTTAACAGTTAACTTAACATTAACGCTTACATTTAACAGTTAACTTAACATTAACGCTTATATTTAACAGTTAACTTAACATTAACGCTTATACTTAACAGTTAACTTAACATTAATGCTTATATTTAACAGTTAACTTAACATTAACGCTTATATTTAACAGTTAACTTAACATTAATGCTTATATTTAACAGTTAACTTAACATTAATGCTTATACTTAACAGTTAACTTAACATTAACGCTTATACTTAACAGTTAACTTAACATTAACGCTTACATTTAACAGTTAACTTAACATTAACGCTTATATTTAACAGTTAACTTAACATTAACGCTTATATTTAACAGTTAACTTAAGATTAACACTTCCATTTAACATTAACTCAACATACATACTTCCATTTAACATTTACCTCAACATTAACCCTTACATTTAACATTTACCTTAACATGAACCCTTACATTTAACATTTACCTCAACATTAACCCTTCCCTCTCCTCCTGTGGTTCCTCTCTGCTGTAGTATCTCAGCCAGCAGCCCCTCGGCTGTCCTCTCCTTCTCATCTCCAGACAGCTTTCTGGATCTTTCTGCAGGTTTTGTCTCAAAGTGACGTTCTAGTTGTTTTCTTTGAATATATACACATGTTTAATGCAAACTAAGCTCACAGCTTTACCGCCAACCTTTATAGCCAACACTCATCAGTCCATGACTTATTATAGACGTACTGCCTCAGCTGGTGACGTTACTTCAAACATCACTCAAGTCAATTTACATTAATGCCAAGTGTGACAGGAAAAATCACACTATTGACACCCAAGCATTTCAAAATAAAAGCTATTTGCTTTACTGTTGTTTTAGCTTTGTAAGTAACATTGTGTGGTTTGTCTGAGGGAAGAATCATTACAAGGGCCAGTTGCCCAGGTCTGCCTTAAATGAGCATTAAGAGTGACTCCTGTTTCAGTCACACTTGAGCCATTTATTCCCCTCCTCACTGCTCAGAAAGGGGCTTAAACCTGCACACAATGCACTGAACGACGGTGCTGGCAGACACTGGAGGGAAACTTCTAATACACTTACATGCTGTAATGTACTTGGACACACAGACACACACACACACACACACACACACACACACACACACAGTGCTGAAACACTCCCCTGCTTAGATCGTATGCTTGTGTTCGCCTTCTGTTCTTCCTCTTAATGCACTCACTACTGGAAGTGTATTGATGTGGACAAGAACAGGTGTGTGTGTGTGTGTGTGTGTGTGAACAACTTGATTATTTTTGCATCCTTGCATTCTCTCACATATAATTTGCTGCTCTGAGCGTGTGCATGGCATTTGTGCACATCACATCCGAATGTGTGTGGTTGTATGTTGCCATGGCGATGCGGTGGAGTTATCGCTGTGTCTGGTTGTGGCAATCTTAATTCAACTAATATGGCTGAGTGAAGACACACATCTAGCCTACTGATGAGGAGAGAGAGAGAGAGAGAGAGAGAGAGAGAGAGAGAGAGAGAGAGAGGAGTGACGGAGTGAGGATGAGGAGGAGGAGGAGGAGGGAGGGTAGCTAGAGAGAGAACAAGAGGAGGCAGGGAGGAAGGTACCAAGGAAGGAACGAAGGATGTGAGGTAACATAAAGGGAGGATGACAGTGGGAAGAACGAGGAGTCACGGTATGGAGGAAGGAAGGAAGCAAAGCAGAGGAGGAGATGCAGGATGCAGAGGAAGACTGAACCAATAAAAACACTGACAAACTACAGACACAGCAGCAGTAATATGGCTGAATGTGACTTTTGGTACAAAAATCCATATCCTAGACTGCTTTAACTTTAGTCTGTGAGATCAAAATGTAGAGATTTCAACAAGGGGGACATTTTGTGGCAGCTCCACACTGAATAATAGACACTAATTTCCAGATCAGCTCCCTCCCAACAATGTCATAAAAACACATGGATCTGTTAGCGTCGGCGTGTAGCTACAGGTACCTGTGACAAGATAAAATACACACCAGGAAGTGATGTTTATCATTGCCTTTCAAAATGACATATCAGCAATTTCTATTCTGACACCTGGAAGAAGACAGTCAGATATCTCCAAAACTGTTAACACGTACAATCGTTTTCTGACCTTCCTTCGGTTAAAGGAAAGATCACGTTCATTGCTGAAAGAAAACAAGACTGATTGTCCGAGGGAAACAGGAAAGGAAAAGCAATCAGCAGTTGTGTTTCCATTCACATATTTTTATGCACATTTGAAGCATCGCATTAGAAAAATCCCTTTTTTTCCTGTAGCAAACATTTAACTCACATGACTGATGAGCTGTTTCTGCTGTTGGAAACTTCTCAGCTATTCCAATAACATGTGAATGCTGGTCTTAATATCCAGATTAAACATGGTTAATATTAGCTGACATGGAAGAACAATTAAAACTTGATCAACTGAAACAAATTCCTGGAGACTTCTCTCCATTTTTCTCTTATACTGTAGATGGTTGAATATCCGAGGCGACTTGTTTTCCCGGTTCACAACTTCTACATCAGCCTTTATTTATCACATACATACAGTTACATACATGAAGTCTGACCTCTGCATTTAACCCATCCTATGTATTTTAGGAGCAATGGGCCACTCAAAGACACTTTGACATGCAGACTGTAGGAGCCGGGGATGAAATCGCAAACCTTGTGGTTAAAGGACGACCTGCTGCGCCCATTGAGCTTCCCAACGCCTCCCACAACTAGCACCAACTCGTGCACTTCTGCATTTCTGTTTAAAATTCGCTTTACAGTTGAATGGAAACATGACTACTGGTGTCAATGTTAGTTTTTTGACCCAACCATTTGCCCCAGACCTTTGCAGCACTAACATCACACTACTCCTTCGTTTCCTTTGAGAGAAGACATGATTCACCAGGATCAATGCTGTCATTTCTCAGGTAAGAACAGCCTGTTATGAAGGCTTAGAATAAATCAAGACACTGTATTGTGGTTTACACTCCATTAAGACGAGATACTAAAGCTCTGTAAAGTTTTCACAGCAGCAGCAATTTCCTCTTCCGTCTGTATTCTTGCACTTTAAATACTTGAAAGGGCACATTGCTGTAAGCTACAAGGTGTGTGTGACTGGCCCATGCAGTGTGTTGATGTAGAGCTATAGGATCGACTTATTTGCAGATATTTGAGGAATGTGACGCAATCCAGCCATCGGTCTGAAAACAGCCTGTTTCGTATCAAATTATGACCTAAAAGCTATTTTATGTAACTTAAAAGAAGAGGAACGAGGCAGAGGAGGAAGTGGTAAATGTTAAAATTAGCATTATCTTGTGTGCTCAGTGACAGTGTCGTATGAATGTAGGAAGACGGGGCAGATAAACTGGCCCTCAGCCTGCAGCAGCATGATGTATAATAGCTGTGATGTGTTATGAAGCTCTGTAAGCATTCATTAGGCCTTCATGCCTCCACAGTTTTTTGCAATTATTGTTGACCTTTAAGAGGAGGGATTGATTCTCCCAACAAAGCGTGTGGCTCTGCTGCTCCGGAGGCAGGACGCATCTGTTATACTGGACTCACAGCTCTGTCCACACATTCAACACACAGGCACAAACCCATCACCACCCAGAGGCTCCTTCTATGGTCCTGCCACAAAATATCACACCGAGCAACTGGAAACCCATTTTCTATGGCTAGAATAGAGAGAATGGGTACTAAATTAAGTAAGTAGTTAAGGAAGGATGGAACCAGGAGGAAGGATGGAAGGAAGGGAGGGAGGGAGGGAGGAAGGAAGGAAGGAAGGATGGAAGGAAGGATGGAAGGAAGGGAGGGAGGGAGGGAGGGCGGAAGGGAGGAAGGAAGGAAGGATGGAAGGAAGGGAGGGAGTGAGGGAGGGAGGGAGGGAGGGAGGAAGGAAGGATGGAAGGAAGGGAGGGAGGGAGGGAGGGCGGAAGGGAGGAAGGAAGGAAGGATGGAAGGAAGGGAGGGAGGGAGGGAGGGAGGGGACCACAGTAAACACAGTAGAAAACCTGGAAAGAAAAACGTGTGTGATACATATTTGTCCTGTGACGGTGACGACGTCAGAGCTGCTTGGATCCAGATCAGACATACTGACACACAGACCTGAAACCTGCAGCAAGAGAACTGGACCAAGCCTGACCCGATGGAACCACCTGATTAAGAGAAGTGGATACAGAACAAAACAAATCTCCTCATCTCTTTCCTGATACGATTTTGACATCAGATGATTTGCTGCCAATCAGGCACCTGATGTCAGAAAAGGGATGAGTTTTATATTGAGACACACACTGTTTGTCAGACAATCGCCAACGTCAGCTGACAACCTGCTAAACTAAACTAAATGCAGTGGAGACTTTTACTGGGAAAGTGGCTGAACGTCCACAACACTACACACAGCACCAGCTTTTTCAAAACCAACACGGCTCAGTTCAAAATTTAGTTTTAATAACTCCTCATCACTTCTCTGACATCAGGAGCAGGATTGGTAGTAAATCATCTGATGTCAAAATCATGTCAGAGAAGAGATGAGCGTTTCTATTGAAACTAAATGTTGAACTGAGCCATGTTGGTTTTTAAAAAAAGAGATTTTCAGAATCACTTTGTGGTCCTGTGTTTCCAAATTTTCTTCCCATCTCTGAGTTTATGTTTTTGCTGCAACCACGAGGTCCTTGAGCATAGTCAAATATGAGCACAAATATTGACGGGTCCAGCAGTATGCAAGATTACCTGTGGACAGACACACGAATGAACATAATCTCCTGGCAGATACAACTACTGTTCATGAGACTACAATTAAAAAGGCAGCCATGAGGGGAAAAAAATAAAGGCCACCTAAAGTTGTCTCACTGTATAAATGTGATTCAGGATCGCACTGCGAGGGAGCGTTGCAGTGCTCCCTCCTCCTTCCCTCCTCCCTCTCCCTCCCAGTACCACCGGGTCCATCACCATGGCAACAGGCTAAACAGAGAGGCGGCGTGGGTTAAGCATCACTCAGCCAATATTTATCACCCACTTAGGCTTTATGGCCTTATGATGGGAAATCATCAACACCAGCACCTCTGCTGTGTGTGTTAGTGTGTGTATTAGTATTGTGTGTGTGTGTGTGTGTGCGGGCAGTTTCAAGTTTATGGTTGCAGGTGCATCAGTTTATTATATTAGAGGTCTGACAGAGACTGAATAATAAAGCAACGAGGAAAGAGGGAAAGAACCAAAAAGTAAGAACAGATAAAGATCCAACTCCATCTTGTTACCTCCCCTGTTTTCCCATCATCCTTTTCTGCTCTCTATGTCGCTCTCTCTTTTAGGGGCTTCATTGATTTCTTTCCCTCCTCTGTCTTTCCTTTCTTCTATCGTCTGTTTGGAGCTGATTTGACTGGTTCTGATACTGTTCACGAATGACGCAGTGAGGTGGAACAGTGTGTGGTTGGCGAGGCAGGTTGTGACAGATCGTTGTGGACATCCATCCAGGGACTCACTCAGGTTTAGTCCTGCTAGAGAGGCCTGTCGCTTCCCCTCAGCGAGGCCTGTGATTGGTCTGTGTGACGAACCTGCAGCTCAGCTCTGACTTCGCCCATCACATGATGGTCAGACTTCATGGAAGTCTGAAAGGTGAAGTTAAGATGGCATTCCTCTTTCAATCATTAGGATCAGGTTTACTCAGCGGACCGACATCAGGCCACCAATTCTACCAAGATGTCAGTTTGTAGCCGTGTAAGAAAATACAAACACACAAGTATTTCAATATTATGTTGTGTGACTCTGTATTGATTCTCTGGAACAATATTGATTTTGATCTGATGAATCTATCGGTACCAACCAGGTCAGTCTAGCTTGTCAGGAAGGAGGCTAAATCTCAGTGAGGACAAACTGTCATGTCCATGTTCAAAGGGGTCCGTTGACCTCTGACCTCCAGATGTGTGAATGTAAATGGGTTCTCTGGGTCCCCACCAGTCTCCCCTTTACAGACATGCCCACTTTATGATAGTCCCAGTCAGTTTTTCATGTATTATTTCTACCTATTCTAAAATGGTTTATTTCTGGTGTGTTTTTCTAAAATTAAATAAAAAAAAAACAAAGCAATATATTGCCTTGCTTATGTAACAGGAGGTCTTTCTTCTGTTTACTTCTATACACGGTTCATAACGGCTGGTAGCGGTGGCAGCCAGCAGTCCGATATCAGTTCAAGATGGACGTTCACCGGGGAGATACAAGCTCGGTCTCGTAGATTATACCTTATATATAGATTATGCATTAATATTGGCAGACACACACACTCACCTGGGAGATATAAGACCAGCCTGACTTGTTCCCCTAGTGATGAGCTTTTATAGCGCCATCGTTACCCTGGAAACTGTAGTATTAAATATAAAATATAAAAACGCATAAAAATTTGAAAATACCACAAATATGTACACGTTATAGATGTCACACTTACAGTACTGAATCGCCACCCCTGTATCGTGAAAGGGTTCATATCTTCAGATTCTCACCAATTGTTTATCTGTGTGATTTTTTGTTTCTTTCCCAACAACTGGGCATGAATATTAATAGATGTTATATGGCTGTACTGCTGGAATTATCCAACAAAGACCTTCGTACCTGTTCTCATACTCCTACTCAGCTGTTTGAGTCTTGCAGCAGAGTGACGGTGTTGCGTCAGGCCTCGTCCCACAGCACCACCCCCCCATTGTGTTTTATTAGTGTGCAGGTCTATAAAGCAGACAGGAGAACGTGCTGAGACTACATGTTCGATTTACTCCCCAAAAATACACACCAAGGGCTAAAAATGGACCAAGACTCAGCCAACGGAGGGGGATCCTTAAACACACCGGGTCTGATCTGGGTTATGTGGACTCTGTTGTGCACCCTCACTGTTTGTCCTTCTGTTTAACGGTGAGGCATAAAGCTGCGTTGGCACAGAGTTTGTGAGCCTGTTTCAAGGTTAGAGAAATGAGGTTTGAGGGTTGGAAAGGAAGCAGGAAGACGGAGAGAGGAAGCACTTGTGTTTCTTTTTTGTCTACACTTTCCAATATCAGCTCTGAATGGACAATTAAAATATCACAACGAAGTTTCCATTATCAAGCGTCTTCTTGAGTTATTGTGTGTCGAATTATAAACGTTAAATGGAAAAAGAAAAAAGTAAATAAGGCAGCATTAAGTTCACCTGAAGCTAAACGTTTGATTGTGTAGTCAAATTCAAAAGCAGTTTCAGAAACGTATGAAAGCTGTGATAATCAGATAAAAATGGGGCTTTAAAGAAAGAGAAAATGTTTGCCTCCATTTGTCTCATATGACCAGTATTTACCTACATTTTAAACCTTAAAACATCTTTCATTGGTCATATTAAGATGAATGTGATATGACCTCAAAGGGCTACATGAACTGATTTTGATCGATTACACCAAAGTGAAGCCCTAAATGTGCACACTGCAATATAAAACTACGCTATTTAAAAGGAACAAAGGAGTGTAAAGGAGGAAATTAAAGAGGACCTATTTTGCTTTTGTCCTTTAGCTTGTTATATTGTTTTTTTGTGCATCTTGAAGGTTTGCAAAGGGAGTTAGTGTCTCCCACAGAAACACTGCTCCTGAACTGGCTGTTTGCTCAAAGTCCCGCCTTTTCTCCCATAACATGCCGACATCTCCAAGCAGCATATTAACATACCGGCTAGTTCTAACCTCAAATAAAGCTAGTAAAGCTTGGTTTATACTGAAGACTGGTGCGGGCCTCTGCAGATGGTGCACACACAGAGGCGTTTATGCTCAGCGCCTTGTTCTTTGTTATATGCTCCGAAACACCAGTAATCTGCTGATTAGCAAGAGGTCAACACGTGGTACCAGAAAGGAAAGTAGGCTGTCTGGCGGCAGTAGACATACCACCAAACATGGCATTTGTGTTGGTAATTATTACTGTTGATTACCTCCTAGTCTTAATTACTTCCTGTCTCTCGGTGCTTCCCCTCAGGTCGCCACTCTTTTCTCACGTTCTTTCACAGCCTGCAGCAGAAAGCCTCTTCTTTGCCCTGTGTGTTGTCTATTTCTTTCCAAGTATTGAAGGTCATGTGACCGTCCATGTGGTCTCTCAGTGAACAGTTATAGACATGTCTGTACAGGTGAAGCTGCTCAGCCAGTCTTCCTTAAAAGCGTCATGCACGACAGAGCTTCACAACAACTTGTGGAGCCTTCGTGCACCATGCAAAAGCCATGATGATGGAATTTTCTAGCGTAATTTTCTACAGCGAGCATAAACCAAACTTTAGAGCTGGAGCGAATCCAAAGAGTTCAGTGAGCCAGCTGAGATGTTGCACAGCCGGCATGAGAAAAATAAGTTATTTTGAACATAAAAGCACATAAATATGTTCAAGCAGAAATCCAAAATACAAGCATGAACCTGAAAATAAGCATAAAAGGTCCCCTTTAACAGACTATCAAATCCTAGCTAACCTCTATCTCCTCTAACGTCTGAAAGATAGTCAAAGGTTTATTTAATCAGCTACCAGCAGGTTTTATATCTTGTGTAAAATAAAGGTTTACAAATGCTGCAGTGGCAGACACCCATGTGTCTTAGTACATGGAGAAAAACCCTGAATGAAAAAACATTCAATTACAGATGCAACGGGAACACAGAAGTGGGGTGAGGCTTCGTTTCTCTTCTGTTGTTGATGCATCATTCAGAGAGTTCATATTTACTCAGTTATATCATGATGTCACTCTAAACCCTCCATGCACACTCTGGTTCGCTCTCATTTTCTCCTGCTGCACAATGTCCCCTTCATAGGCCACTCACTCCAACCCAGTCCGGCCTGACTGCTGCTCGAGCACTGTACATGATTACACCCTATTATTTCCTGGCTTCAAAAGGCTGCCACAAAGAGAACTGGAGATTCAAAGGAGCAACAGACGAACACCTTCAAAAGGCTGTAATTATAGATTTACTTCACACACCGGTCTGCTTTTCAGTCATTACAAATGGAAATGTGGTGAAATGTGACCACAGCGCAGACCTGCCGGAGTCGAGACGGCGTTTGTGGCCCGTTGGCCAACCAATCAGCGACGGCGCTCTCTATGTTCAAAGAACAGATCACATGTATAGTAGCTACCAAGCATCTTTGAAACCAGAGGGTCTTCACCTGTGAGCTCCTCAAAGCCTCTGAGGTGTTAATGACAGCTGCTACAGTAACACAAATTACATGTTTGATTATGTATGTATAGTGCTTCTGATGCTCTCAGTGTGTGTGTGTCATTATGTAAGAGTCTGTGCTGTGATATGTGATATGATGATGCTTTGTTCCCACGCATGGAAATTAGCTGTAACAGACCAACAAGCTGAAGAGCTCAGAGTGGGTGTACAAGAGAGAGACAGTGTGTTTGTGCCTAGACACAGTCCAGACAGCCTCTGTACATCCCGACCACATGCAACTGATTCAGATACTTGCTTAAAAATAAGAGGCTATCATTAAGCTCCCATGATGAGCAGTAATTCAGTAACGTCACCCATGTTGAATGTTATCCGCTGATTAAACAGGCCTCATCATCATCTGTCTAATGTGTCAGATGGGCTAAACTGCACCTGCTACATTAAAAACTATACAAAACTACATCTTTATATGTAGGCAACAAAAGTCCTTGGTTAAGTTTATGGAACTGAACACTGTGTTTTGGCTTTAAATAACTCTATTCTCATACAACGGTTGTTTGATATCTTTGATATCTTCTTTCTCCTACAAACTCACAGCTACTTCTGCTCGCTGGAAATTATCGAAATTAATAGTAAAAATGTCTGATTTTCAGCATGTCTGTAGTCAGAGATGTCCTGAAGTCAAATCTATCAGGATCATTGTCAGCAATTATTTATTACATTTTTTATCCATCAACCCAAAAGTCAAAGAATAAAGACATTTCCCTCACAGATTAGTGGGATTTTCTTTTTAATTTATCAGGGACATGTGATGTTTTATACTCTGCTGAATATAATCCATCAGTCTGATTTCCATAGATGGATTCTGTAGATCCAGTTCCCTTTGTTAACACCTTATTTTGAAAAGTGGCCGTAGTCCCAGGTGTCTACTTCCTCTAACTCCTCCAAGGTGGTCTCTAGCTCTCCGTCAGCTCCGTTCTCTTTATCCATCCATGGTCAGCTCCATCGGGGCCGTCTGAATGTATTTAACATAAATGTCAGTATATGGAGCTCTACAGTCGTAGCATCGGCCCGTCGGACCACGGAGACGAGAGCGACGGCCGGCCGGACCGCACGTTACCGCCGTACGATGACGTTTCCCGTCCGTGACGGAGTTAGCGTGCAGCTTTAGCTGTGATGTCTAGCTCTGCTTTTCCAAAGTGTTTCCCTCCTTTACTGGATGTGTAGTGTTTACCAGGCTGGATTTAACATGGAGGGTGGAGGTCGGATCCACGCCCACCCTCCACCCTTTAATACTTTACTGGATGTGTAGTGTTTACCAGGCTTTATTTAACATGGAGGGTGGAGGTCGGATCCACGCTGACCCATCCATCGTCAACCACTTTTCCCGTTAGGGGTCACGGGGGGCTGGATCCCAGCTGGCATTGGGCGAAGGCGGGTTCACCCTGGACAGGTCTCCAGTCCATCACAGGACACATAGAGACAGACAACATATAGACAGACAACCATTCACACTCACATCCACACCTACGGGACATTTAGAGTCATCAATTAACCTAAACTTCATGTCTTTGGACTGTGGGAGGAAGCCGGAGTACCTGGAGAAAACCCACGCAAACATGGAGAGAACATGCAAACACAGCCCTAACCACAACCTTTAATACTTTGTGTTTTGGTTGACAGATTCCGAACGGATATGACGTCACGTTACTCAGACTACCACAATAAAAGTGGTAATTTCCTTCTACCTCCATAAAGACTCAGATGAAGCAGATATATTGATTCTGGGGGGAAAAAAAATCAGTTTCAATTATAAAAAAATAAAAATTGTGATACATAGAATACATTTTTTTTCCAAACCCTTCTTCACAGGAAACAACTACTTAGTCAGGTTTAGGAAAAGATGGTGGAAAGATCAGCTAATGGAGCCGTTGAGCAAGAGTCTCTTGATGAACTGAACTCGTCTGATCCAGACAACCAGGTGAGGATAAAGCAGGGAGAGACAAAGCCAGTGCTACGCTAAAATGCTAGCATGAAGCCTTCCACAGAAAATAGTGTAGGTGATGTTAAAGTGTTGGCATCATGGAGGATGATTTTGATTCTCATCACATAACAGCTCTGCTGATCAAAATGAACATTTTGGCACTCATTTAAATTCAGCTCAATTATATTCTTAGCATATTTTTACATTTAAATCAGCGTTACGACAAAAGCAGTTATCACAGCTGCATGTCCTGACCTCGGTGAACTTTTGAGCTAGTCCAGAGCTGACAGAAATGAGCAGCGTGATGGATCAAACTTTTTCCTGGTTTTAATATCCAAACGGTACAAAAAGTCAGATTTCCTGAGTTTTCACTGAAAGCCTCAAGGCAACAGCAGCTAGGAAACAGTAGATGTGTAGTAACACACTGCATGTACAGCACATGCACGCCAGCGTACACCTGCATGGAGCACTGGCTCTCATTATTACAAGACTATCCTGTCAGCAAGACGTTAATAGAGATCCTGATACAGACGCAGTCTATTCCCATCTAGTCACCTCCAGTCACCTGCTCATACTCCATCAGTGATGCAGGCACCGAATGACCTCTGGAATTATGGGAAATAATGACAAAATGTGAGAAAGGAAGGACATTTCAAAGTGGATCTGGCGTTAAATGAATAGGATGGACGCGGTGGACGAGCAGCGAAAAGAATGATGAAAAGGACAAGAAAGAGTATAAAGATGGGATGATTAAGGGAAGACGATGGAGCACTTGCGGAAGAAAGCTTGAGGAAGAGCGAGGAGGTTTGACAGGGATCCTGCGAGTTTCATAATGAAGAGTTTAAGAGACCTTTTAAATGCAGCCTGGAGTCAAGTTTAAGACCAAGTTAAAGACCAAAATAAAAGAAGCAAAGCTCTGAGCTCCGGCCAGTTTCTGAGATGATTAACGCTGTGAGGCGATAAATGGAGGAAATACCAGAGAGGACATCAGGTTAACCCTCTGGTGACCAGTTCAGGTCAGACTGACTGCAGGAATATCATTTTCTTATTATCTAAAAGGAAGTTTGAGACTTTTCAAAATGTACTTAACTTTGTTAATATATTCCAGCGATGAAGCCACACCTCGTCACTCGTTCCTTAATTCAGATCATTATTAGCCTGAATAAAAACAGCTCAGCCGTGGACACGCTGTGTATTTCAGGTCAAAACTCACTGAGACTTTTGACAAAAGCTGTATGAATAAAGTTGATATAGTAACCAACACGTTCAACCACTGGAGATTGCACCAATGAGGATTTAGCAACATTTGAATGTTGTGTGGGTGTTTGAATATGATTCAAACACCCACACAGTCCTGATCAAGATTAGCCAAGTTTCTGTGTGTTAAACTACTACAACTGGGCCTGTCAGAGTTAACGCAATAATGATGTGTTGATGCATTAATGCAATTGGTATGGTTGGTTTTGTAGGTTGTAGCAAGCTCAGTTAGAGTGAAGACACTGATATCATATGAAACTAGAAAACCTAAAGACTCCATCGGTACCAACCAGGTCAAACGCTTGTCACAAAGGAGGTTAAATAACGCTCCAAACATACGCAAAATCTGTCAAGGAAAAACTGTCATGTTCACTATCAAAGGGGTCCGTTGACCTCTGACCTCCAGATGTGTGGATGTAAATGGGTTCTCTGGGTCCCCACCAGTCTCCCCTTTACAGACATGAACACTTTCTGATAGTCCCAGTCAGTCTGGATCAAGTCCTAGTCAAGTCAGCACTCTGACACACTGACAGCTGTTGTTGCCTGTTGGGCTGCAGTTTGTTCTGATTGGAGCAGATTGTTGATGCTAAAGTCAGAACCTGGGAGGGTTTCTGGACAATATCTGCCATTGATTAGTGTTTTTCATTGATTTAAATAATAAATATATACATACATTTGCATAAAGCAGCATATTTGTATGAGTATTAAATACTTGATAAATCTCCTTTGAGGTACATTTTGAAAAGACACAAAATAAAGTAATTAATTTGCATTTAAACGTGATTAGATATAACATCTCATTTCATTCTCATACATTGGGTCATATGATATCTTTTTAAAAAAGTTATTCCTTTTTTCTGTTCATTTTCCTATAAAAGTCCAGCAACACGTCAATTTCCACACGTTACATACTGAACATACAGCCTTTTCAAAATAACTTCAATCTTCACAAGAAACACATTCCTTAGGTTTAGGCAACAAAACTACTTAGTAATGTTTAGGAAAAGATGGTGGTCTGGCTTAAAATAACATTGGATGTGACATTAAGTATGTAAGTTACATGGTGAATAAATAAAAATTGACTTCGGTCATCACCATCATTTCTTCAGACGCTGAAAACAGCGTATGTCTTTCTAACACGCACATCCAGTGATACTGGCCTGGAGTTTACTGCTGAGACTTCTCTTGTTAACTGAATATCTTTAGGTTTTCGACAGTAACGTTTGGCCGTGGGACCTTGTGACTGGCATTGCTCATCATCAGCATCATCGGACATTTTATGTGCTCATTCATTCAATGAGCATTCGTTCAGTGAGCAACAGATGTTCATAAACCCCGTAATAACATTTCTATTCCCAAACCTAAAACTATATTATGTCAGTTGTATTACTCAAAAACACACTATGGAGCACCTCTGGACCTGGTACATAGACACACAACTGGTCTTCATTTTGTAGTGGAGACCTCACCTAATAACACGTTTCCCTTTTGTGCGACTGCTGTGTTCTAATCTAATTATTTTTAATAGTTTTGTTTCATCACGGCTGTCTGGCTAAAGGTTAGCCCTTTAATAAATAAATGATGAATGGATGCTGTCTCTGTTTAGACACCGAGCTCACTCGGCCGATCTACCACATCAGCTCAGCAGCTCGTTTCTTTCAAACACATCGGTGTGTGAAGTGATACGACAGGCTCTCGATGACGGGAGGTGGGCAAAGTGTTCTTAACTTTCAGAGGTAAAAAGCACCGAGAGAGGAAAAGCGTCCATCTTTCAGCGCTTCTGAGGGACTCCTGGCTGTAATTGGGCTTTTCTGCAATAATCCAGCTCTGATGGCTACTTATCCTTCACGGAACAAGCAGCAGCCATCTTGGTAATGAGAGGCCATGCCGCTAACTCCGACACCTAATGGTTTTGTCTCATGGAGCGGGTTGTTTTAATGACAGCGGGAAGTCCTCGCCTCCGGTTCTGACCTCAGAAGCATCGTTTTTATTTTCAAAAACTCTTCTGTGACATTTTTAAATCTTTGGTTGCTTTTTAAAGCTGTAAGCACAAAAGGACAATCAATTCAGAGAGTGTTCACAATAGCCTGCAGGAGTGGCAGTATGAAATAATGAGCTTTAACGCTCACTGGAGTCATGAAGCTTGAATGGCTGTGAAATATTCTCCCCAGAAAAAACTTGCAGCAACACAATTATTTTCTTTTTTTTTTTTTTTTTGCAGCACAAAAAGAAGTTGAGAGACAAGGATAAGGGGAAAATATTGCAAGGATTACTGGAAAAAAGATTTTCTGACTGATTGGGCTATTCAATAAAATGGCCGCCGTCATTTTGTGAAAAGCAGTTTGTGGAATCGAGTCGCTTCTGTCCGACAGAAATAAGGACTTCTTCAAAATCAGGAGAAGAAAAGAGTGCGGCAGCAAAATGCCAGATGTGCAATTTAACCGTGCCATGAAATGGGTTTCAGATCATAATTTTCCTAATTTTCCTCTGCGGTTCATGCATGAAACATCATTCTGAGGACAGGCTGAATGGTGAAAGGAGCGATTACATTAAAGTGAAGCAATGCTTAAACACTTAAACCCTGGAGGTCTCTGTGAGGCTCCGGGCACAATTTAAAGGTACTTACAGGATTGTGTGGAACGGAACCAAACAATTTCACAGGATGTAGTAAATAATATATCAGCAGGCAGTACAAGGAAAATTATATGAATGGGACAATGTAGATAATCAGCACACATTTTTCAGAAGGAGTCTTCGCATCTGATAATAAAAAAATCACATTTGGGCTGGAAAATTGATGCTGGAGATTCGTATGAATGAACTTTTCCGAAAATATCATACGAACTGTTGCATGAGGATATATTAGATCAAACTATTGATTTAATCTGATTACTCTGTATTTGTGTGCATGCAGGTAAACAATCAATGTATAGCTGGAAATGTCATTTCACTTGATACTGTGATGTTCATTTTGCAGTAGTTTGGTTATTTCATACAGATTATTTATTGAATTATCAGGAAAAATATTATATTGTGATGCATATTGTTATCGAGACATACAATATGTGAATTTCCCCACTGTGGGACTAATAAAGGAATATCTTATCTTATCTTAAATATCAGGATAATAGATGTTGGCTGTCACTGATGGTTTAAGGGCATTGATCCGTTTAGTTTATTTATTGTACTGATTGCTTTTGTTTTGTGTTGTATCATTTTTATCCTCACTGTGACTGACTGCTGTCTGTAGTCTGTCTGTCTATCCACTTGCTGCTGTAATGTGTGAATTTCCCCACTGTGGGACTAATAAAGGAATATCTTATCTTATCTTATCTTATCTTAGAGCTAACAGCCCACTGGGACGTTGAAGCTTTACTCTATCTGAAGACCACATTTCCCATCAGCCCACGTGCCTCTTTATCCCACTCTACTCTTGAATGAACATGCTGGAAGCAACTTTCCCTTCCAGACACTTTAATTTTCACCACATTTCAATTCCCTCTTCAATAAAAAGTGTAATTAGTTTTGATATGAATTAATTGATCTGCCTGATATGTCACAGTCACTTTGAGTGAGGCCTCTTAATCATTAAACATCAGCAGGAATATCTTGATTGATTTCATTTTGTTAGCAGAATATGGGAGGAATTAATGTTTTTAGACATGTGGGAGGTGAACATCACTGAGATGTGGTGATTGACAGCTGATTAATAATCCAACAAATATGATAAAAATAGGATGAGGGGGAGTGGGAGGTGATGGAGTGGTGCTGAGCAAATAAACCCAATAAAAACCACACACAGATTAGCAGGTTCACGGTGAGGCTGATTGATAACAGATCCGATGAACCCTGATCATTTAATCCTCTCACACACAAACATTACAAGTACACAGTAACTGCTAATCCACTTCTGCTCACTCTGGGACTCTGTGTGTTTATCCACTTGTTCATTTGGGAGGTTTTCTAAGCTGAAGATAATCTGACTAAACTAAATCTGGGCTCTGATTCTGACACAACCTTTGACTCCCCAGCTGTCAGGTTCACCACGCTGGTCTTTTCACTCCCACACCTCAAAAAACTTGTACAAATTAGTGCAACTCTCTTAAATCAGCAGGAGGAATATCTTCACTTTCTTCATTAGGGATGTTAATAATTAGCAGTTTTCCTGTTAACTGACATTACACATTTTAACCAATTAATGCTATCGTTTTAACAGTTAAAAGAAGTATTCATAATTAGTTAAAAAGCTGAGGAAAAACTCAGAGGAGCGGCTCGTCACTTTAAAGAGAAAATCT